>PVKS010037752.1:0-18411 GCA_004027875.1 Aplodontia rufa
GGCATAGGCAGGGGTGCGGCATAGGCAGGGATGGGGCATAGGCAGTGTGCAGCAGGTCACCCTGGCTTTGTGGAGATGTCACTGGTCTGTGTGGGTGGAGCTGCAGAGCAGAACAGCCGGAGTGTGTGGGCTTAGCTGCTGTTTCCTTCTCCCTGGGCGTCTTCTCCGGGCTGGAGGTTGGTCGATGGAATAGAATACAATGGAAAGAAACAGGGCAGTCTGTGGAGTCAAATGAAAGACCTCAAGTGAAGTCTTTTCTCCTTTTTCATGATAAAATCAACTGTGGATCAAGGTTTTAATAACTCATATATGAATGTCAAATAAAGAAGTGACAGATGGTTAACTGGAAGGCTCTGGTGGCTAGAGGGACAGGTTGAGGAGTGTGGAGGAGTCAGCCTCAGCAGCCTGGGGTCCCCAGCCCAGCCCTCAGCAGCACCGCCACTCCCCTGGCCTCTGGTCACGCCTGTGGCAACCAGCACGCAGCCTTTCCTGACTAGAGTCAAGTGATTCTCCATAGACCACTAGCTCCAATAAATCATTATGATTTTAGTTTCATGATCTCATTTTCCATGGAGTTTTCTGTCTTAAGTCATGAAGAATGTTTGGACCCTGTATTTTTGCAGTGGTTGAAACCACAGAGAAGAAGAGAAGCAATAAATAAGAAGTACTAAGAAGAATCTTCATATTTGCAAGCTACCCTTATTTTATTTATCTCTGAACTTGACCTAATAAGTTAAATTTGTCTAAGAGCCAAATGTGTTTTTTTATTTTTTTATTATTTTTATTACCAAATATATTTTTATCTTCACTTTTATCATTAATTTTTAGCTCTGGGCTAATCAGTATGGCTTAACTGTGTGTAACAGGGAGCATATTTTTTGTGCAATTAGTTCCTGGCAAGTTTGAAGCACATGCAGGTAGAAACTTCTCATTAGAGCTGGATTTGCTGCTGGGTCCCTTTCTAACCCCCCTTCCCTGCGCCCTGCACTTTAGGAACGCGATGTCCACCACATTTATTTCTCCTGATCTCTCAGCTGAAACGCTTTTCTCTTCTTCAGAAGCCAGTAACCTTCCTTTGAGGCAGAGGATCGTGGATTTCAGATAAAGCACAGCAGAGCCCCAGGCAGGGCGGATGGGATGACGCAGCCGTGAAGGCATTTGTACACCAAGAGCAGGTGCTCTGAGTTAGGAAAGGTCCAGAGGTGGCAAGAACAACACACCTGGGAGTGAGGTCAGCTACGCCACAGCCGGAGAAATCCCTTAAGTCTTGGCTCTTAGGAGCGCGTGATTCTGTCAGCAGAACAGCCAAAGCTGTGAGCAGTCTCCATCGGCCTTGAGAGCACGCGGTGAAGCTCTGCTTTCCGTGCCTGGAGGAATCGCCCATGGCCCAGGCTCAGCTGGACACCCGCGTGCCTCGCACCGCATCAGGCACTGGACACATGTGGGACTCCTTCAACGTGTGACGAGAGAGAGTCGTGGGTGAACCATTGTATGGAATGGGGTCAATGCTACGTGTGTGGGTAAAAATTTTATTTTTTATTTTTAATAACATCGGTTAAACATTTTTCACTAACTTCCCTATATTTCAGCCAAAATACATGGTATTTCAAGAACTCTTATTCTTTTTCTATCTTTCATTCTAAGAAATAGAGTAAGAATTTCAAAACACTATTAATCCAAGTAAGTTTTAAGTGTGCGGTGCAGGCTGGAACCATGAGGCCACAGAGGCTTATGGGAAAATGGGGAAGGTGGATAAATTAAGAATCTTGCTTAGAATGGACACGCCTGTGACGCATTTTAAACGTGTATATCTAAAACGGATGCCTCATTCTCCTCCACCTCCTCGTCCTTCTCCTCTTCACTTGCAGCTAAATAGGAAAAATACGACTGATTATTCAGAATACTTATGAAACAAATCCCGAGAAAGGAACCAGGGAAAGGAATCCACGGGAGGAGCTGTAAGAAGCAGGTCAAAAAGTAAGGAGAGAAGTGTGGATATTCTCACCTAAAAAAATCAGAATATTTTTTATTTGTAAACAAAAAATCATGTTTTGACAATTCTGTCTCGAAGATTTCATAAGATAAACGAATCCAAAGTCTAAACACCCGTGAAAGCAGATGCCTCTCTAGCAATGCACTTTGAAACAATGTATAAAAATTACAATTGAATCATTAGTATCAAAATGAGTTTCCTATGATTCTTTCAATGAGTGGTGTATTACAAACACTAGACATCAGTTGATGAGTATTTAATAAGGTAGAAACTATTTTGTCTGGATTTCAAGGAAGTTAAATGGAACTCTCTTAATATAATTGATTTTAGGTTTTATTTTCCATAGAAGAAAAGATGGTCCTTTAAGGAATAATAAAAATATACGTTGACAAGATGGGGGTGACTCGTTCCTGAATCCATGCCTGCAGGTTTGGAATGGTGCATGGGAAATGCCCATCTCAGGGATCGGATGTCTGGACCGTGTGAGATGAGCGGATGGATGGTAGGGAAACATTGCAGACGAGATTTAAACAGGCATTAAATGCTGTCACCCAGCGAGACTCTCTTCCTCCCAGCCTCGCTCCCTCGTTGAGTCTGCACAGACTGGGACCCCCCCAAGGCTCTGCTCTTCCTGGGGTCCTGCAGGGCTTCCTCCATCTCTGCCTGTCAGTGGTGCCTATCTTCCTGGTGATGTCTGGTGCTTGCAACTCTTGTGGTGGCGCCTGTCCTGTCCCCGAGAGCTGCCCAGGCCTGTTGCTGACAAAGTCTCTGAGTCCTTCAGGCTCCACGAAAACCCACTCACCTCCTCCTTCCCACCCCTCCTGTGGCTGGCCGTCTCAACCTGGCAGTGTCTGCCCTTACTCACCTCCTAGGACCTGGATGCAGGGAGCCGAGGGCGTTGGGTGTGATCTAGACCACTCTGTCTCTGTCACACCGCAGCCACGGCCCTGGGCCCCTGCAGGCTCTGCACCATGCTGCTGGGCAGTGGCTGGCCCTACTGGAAAAGCTTCTTGTTCAGTTGACCATCGCTAAGGTCTCAGAAGCCCAAATCAGGAAGAGTTCTTGTTTTGTGAAACGGTCACCATTTTGGTTTGGCTCTTTCAGATCCAGATTGTAATGGCTGTTAAAGTTTGTAGTGATAACAGCAGCCATTTAAGTGAAAGGAGTACTTGAAGGCCCCTGATAAGGAGAGGAGGCACAGATGCCAGGAGGAAACGGGTGCTGCCATGCTGACAGCTTCCGATGCTTCCTGGTGAAAACCCTCGAAATCCTAGACACACGCGTTTCACCTGAGGGCAAAAAGCAGGAGTCCGGGTGCTGTTGTGAGTGGCTTTCTAAGACTTTAGAAAGGAGGACTGCAAGGTCACCTGCAAGCAGCTGGCAGCTGGGCACAGAGACACCCTGATGTCAAACACTGCGGTAATTAGGTGTCTGCTACCAGCCATGCACACGTGTTTACTTGGAAAGACCCCTAACAGCAGAAACTTCTCCAATTCTTTTTTCTTTGTGAACTCCTAATTCCATTTTTACTTCTTCTTTTCATACTTGAAAGTCATTTGTTGATTATCTTATATTCCCTTGTCTCAAAACACATGTCACATACAAGTTTGATTTTTTTAAGACATTTCCTTTGATCCCAAGATCTCAAGTGCTGACATTTTCTTGTGTTATATTCTTTATGGATGTACAGTACATCGCAACAACAGGTATTTATTACAAGCGTTCATCAATAATTGCTGAACATGGAAACTTTGGGAACTTTAGAAATGCATGCCCTTTTGCATTGAATTCTTTCTTTGGGTCCTTTGCAACATATAGAGATGTTGGAAGAAGGCACTGATGACCTCTTTCCATCCCTCCTGGGCCTCATTTGTGAACATTCTGGTGCATCTGACAGAAGGGCATTGTGCTTCCCGGCTGTGCCAGTCCCAGGTTTACGATGAAATCCTGTAATAAGCTCAGTCCGCTTTTGTAGGATCTGTAGTCTTCCAAAGGTCTCTTCCTCCTCAGCCCTTCCTGAGAGGCCTGGGTGTCAGTCCTCTAGTGACCACCTGACTCCCCTTCCCTGTGCATGCACTGTTATCTGTGCACGCAGTGGAACAGGACAGTCCCAGCACACCCTAGTAGACTGGACTGCACCCCTGCTGCACACAGACTCCCACCCTCTCCCCAGAGGAGTTCAGCTCCTGGAGAGGAGATGGCTGCTCTTCACTGCCTGGCTAGTCCTGATGTCCCCCAGTCCGATGCCCTGGCACCAGTCTGTGGTTAACTCAGAGGTGTCAAACAGGCCCACTTGCCCCAGTGCTTTTCAAATTTATTTTCAAAATGAAAAAACAGTTTCCATTTGGCCTAGGTGTCACCCACCACCCCAAGACTCACACGGAGTGCTTGGGAGCTTAGCTGTGGACTGGCTCCCTGCTGCTGGGTCTGTTGCCTTGCTTCTCCTCTCTGAGTTCCAAAACCCTGCTGGTGGGCCCCATTTGCCTGCTTGCCCCTAAAACTCTCTGCAGGCTGATCCCGTGTGACCTCCATGTCATAGATGATGGTGGTCACTGCCCACGCATAAGCTCCCCAACAGCCATGCTCACTAGTGCTCCAAAGTCCCAGGTTACCGTGCAGACACAGACATTCTGATGTGGCGATTGGGAATAAGAGGGAGGGCAACCAAAGGGAGAAGTTAACAGAGAAGGGTGCGCGTTCACAGCGCTCAGAGCTCAACCTTAGAAGACAAGCACAATTCCACTCCCTGGGGACTTCCAGGAACCAAGATGTCTTGCCCCTCCACTGGTGCAACCGGTGACTGTGTTGGTGGGTAGGCTGAGTGGAGGGAGACCAGGAGCTACATTCCGATGAGTCTGGGACTTTCTTTTCTTTATTTTGAAACCAATAAAGCCAACTGAAGAGCTTGCTTGCTGGTGTGGGCTTACAGAAATGTCCTGGGAGTGATTCACACACTGCACCCTCCACCCCCAGCCTGGTCCTGTGCCACTAACTGCAGTGGCTTTCCTGTCTGGACAGCATTCTCCTCCGACTGGGCTCAGGGCTGAGCAGGCTCATCTAAGGAGCCACCAACCCTCTCCTTCCCGGCTGAGTGGTTTACAGTGCAAAGTGTGCCCAGTTCAACCGTTTAAAATTGCAGTTGTTGGATTTGAAACACAAGTATATTTTAAAATTTTATCAAGTGATTTCACATTCTTTTTCTGTTTCCTTTTTAGAAAAGCAAGAATAATCAGGAGCTGCTGAAAAGCAAATGAAAACAACCTTTCTTTATTTTTAAAGAGAGAGGGGGACAGTGAGAGAGACAGAGAGAACCGATTTTATTTAGTTTTGCATGTGGCTTTCATTGCTCTGACACCTCATTGTGTATGTGGTACTGGGGTTTGAACCTGTGTCCTTGCACATGCCAGGTAAGTGCTGTAACCACTGAGCCACTGCTCCAGCCCCCAAACAACATTTCCTTAAAGGTTTTACCTATGAACATTAAATTCTAGGGATATCCTTTATTTTTCAGCCACAGGCCTCGGGTGCTTAGAACAGACCCTGCTCAACTTGAGCATTATAAGTCATAATGATGTACTGACGACTGCTTCACTGCTTCTTCCGTTATTCAACACACAGGAAGGCAGGGCCTGCTCGCAGTTAGTGGACCCACAGGGAAGCTGCCAGTGCATCCCTTGTGACTAGGGGGGCTGTTGCAGCATTAAAATGTCTAACTTTAAAAAGAACAACGGGGGTTGGAGTGGTATTTCCGCTAACAGAATGTGGGTTCAAACCCCAGCACCATGTACACAATGAAGTATCTGAGCAATGAAAGCCATGTGGAAAACTAAATAAAATAGATTCTCTCCTTCCCTCTTTCTCTCTCCCTCTCTCACTGTCTCTCTCTCTTTTAAGAAAGAACAACGGCCAACCATTTGTCCAATTGCAGGCAACATCACCAATCCTCACTTGGCCAGTTGAAGAAGACACAGAGGCCGGGCTGCTGGCTCCATCCTGTGTGTTGAGGGGAAGGTGGGCACATTCTAAGTGCCACACCGCTACTCCCTCGCCACTGTGAAGCCCGGTGCACCTCACCAGCCTCTCGCGTCACTGTCTCTGTGCTGACCCTGCCTCACCCTCTGTCTAGTGAAAGCTCCTTCCCCCACAGTGTGTTTGGAATGAGAGCCCAGAGGAGAACAAAGGGTGCAGGCTTTTACCTCCAGGAGGATCACTCAAACAGGACTTCAGGTTTGTCATTTAGCTGTCTCTGCTTGCAGTCAAGTGTGTTAAGCTGTTAAAAAGAAAACAATAAAAAATGTGTTTTTAGTAAAATTGAAATTTTGTATTAAATTTAATTTACAACAATGCTTAAAATGTTTGCTTTTTAGTATTTTCAAGGCTCTGTGGAGCAAGGATTAATTAATTTCATGTGTCTGTCCATCAATGAGAATCAGATGGATTCTGAGTTTGCAGTATACAAAATGTTCTTGCTGGACAGTTGATGCATGGATCGTATATTTTGGTCACACATATTATTGCTCTATTTTATTTGTAATCTCTGAACAACAGGTGGCCAGTTGGTACTGAGCACTCAATAAATCCCTGGCAATTCAGTCTGGCTCCCAACAGGGACATTGCTGGAGGAACCTGAGCTTCCACCCAGGACGAGGGCAGGTTGCATGATTGCAGGGCTGCAGGGCTGCATGGCTGTGGGGCTGCATCGCTGCAGGGCTGCAGAACTGAGGGGCTACAAGGTGCACTCTCAGCACTACCAGCAACTGTGCCGGACATTTGGATTAGAACATGGAGTTTACATTTGCCTTGCATTTTAACTTCAGAATCCCCTCAAGTTCAAAGCTGTTTTAACTTGTACTTTTAGAAAAGTTGTCCTGAATCGCTCCACATTTATTTAAATTATTGTAGGGATCCCATTACTTACTTGGTGTTGCTTAGGACAGGTGAGTGAGTATTCTGACGCTTATTTGCAAATGTGTCAAAGGTTTAATTCCCTTTAAACTCGCGCTAAATTAAAGTTTCAGTAAGTGTAAGAATACATTTTCCATTTCATTTTTTCCTATGTGTAATCGTTTAGACCTCAACGGTTAGAATTCCCCCGAACTGACGTTTCTTTAGTTAGTCTCAGTTGAAAGCCAAGTTTGTGTTCCTAAGGCACAAGGAAAATAATTTCAGTCCAGATGTGTGTATGGATACAACTTTTATTCCCTAAATGCAATCTCATCAATTATTTTTCTTCATCTACATTAAAAAGGGAAAGAATATTTCAGTGTTAGAGAAAGACTTTCCATAAGGCAATCTCGTGAAAGCAGCTTTCCTAACCATTTGGAAAGCAATTTCAAAAATAAATAAATAAATAAACTGGCAAGGCAGAAATGGGTCACACATTGCTTTGGAATAGTTCCAAGTCCTTCGTAGAGCACACAGCCAGGGTGACTGCGTGGCTTGTTTTGCTTCTGTCTGGTGCTGGGTGACCCGTAGCGTTTCTGCAGGGACATTCGGAGCTGTGGCCTTCTAGGGGCCTGTGTGGAGTTCTGAAGTGTTGCGGGAAAGCTCTGGGGGGTGGGGCGGAGACACTGTTCTCAGGGCTCTCCTGTGTTTAGCTGGAGAGGCTGGTCAGGCGGAGATGTCCACTGGGACTTACACTGAGGAGTCGCCTCCATTTATTGTAACCAAGCGAAAGGGAAATATTGGGAGCACTCTTTCAGTGCATTCCAACGTTTACATCAGACAGAAAACTAGAAAGAGATACCTTCTTAAACTTAAATCACCCCTGTATTTTTATAGATGAGAGAAAAGACCAGAAAAGAGCGTGGCTTCCAGTCCAATGTCACTCACTAGGATGTGTTGATCCCAGCTGGCTGTCACCAGAGCTGATGTCCCCACTAACGCACAGAGCCCATCCTCCAAAGGCACCCACCAAGAGCCTTGTGGGCCACGTTGGATGTAGCACATTCTAACCCTTCTTCTGCTTAACTCACCAAGGAGTTCAATTACCCAAGGTTTTCATCACTGGCCTATCAAAAATCAGAATGTTTTCATTATGTCAGACTTGAAACTTATGAAGCAGTCTTATAAATTTGGGTCCACATGTGATTAAATACAGAAAAGACTTTTTAAAATTATAGCATCTTTTATAATGCTATAATTAATCCAGGACCATTCTCCAAAAGCAACTCAATAAAAATATAAATAGCTCTTCAATATTCTTTTTTTTCCTACAGAGTTCTCAAAATTCTACTGCTAACTTGTGAGTGCTCTTGGAGGGACTGTGTGGAGCCATAGGACAGCTGATGATGAACTCGGCAAAGGTGTCCCCTCTGCTGACCAGGGCTCTGTTACAAACACACCAGCTGTGGTGTGGCACCTAACACACCGCAGTCAGTGGACGTAGCCTGCAGCGTGATTGGCAGCTTTCATCCCTCGGAAGTGTCGTAGCTGGATTTGAATTGTTTACCAACTTTGGTTGATAGTGGAACTAAATGCTCATCTGGAAGAAATGAAGGGGCACAGGCCTGAGCCGCACGGAGAGGGATGATTGCCCTGGAGTGCGGCCTGTGCAGTGTCTGCTGGGGCCTGTCACCATCAGCAGAGCTGCGGGAGCCGTGGGATTTGCTGGGGAGGCCTGGGAGAGTGACCTCCGCTCACCTCCATGTGGGGGCTGCTCTTTGATCAGGGAAGAAAACTGTTTTTGTTGTTAGTTTCTGTAATTGGTTCCTCATCCTCCTTCCTGAGTTTGTAAACAACCTGCTCAACTCTGTGCTCCGTGGTTTGAAAGAAGGCAGGTGCTGCAGGCGGCGCTGGTTAACGAAGGCTGGAGTCAGGAGGTGGCTGCGTCAGGAACGCAGCTTTCCCTGGCTTAGCCCAGGCTCAGAGGAGAGTTCCTGGCTAAGTCGGACTCAGTCTGACCAAGGTTTTCCTGACTTCTCCTGAATGTCACTTGAAATAGCTGATAGCTGGGCTGGTGAAGAGAGATCAAGGGCAAGCTAGGCTGCTGTCCCCAGGAGAGGCACTGTGCCTCTGTGTTGGATTCTGTTAGAGGGGAAGAGGCCCCAGCAGCCTCCTCCCCAAGTTGGGGAGAAGCAGCAGTGGTGGGGTTCACTTCACACCCTGAGGACCGGGCAGCACGGCTTCAGCCTGGCAAAGACAAATTCGACAGACACGGTTTCTGTCCCGCCCAACCAGAGTGACCCAGGCCTTCCCCAAGGCCACAGATATGTCACCTCGACACGGACTCTGGGGACTGAAGGAATGCTTGTTTTTATTACTCAGCTTGCTCAGTGTGGACGTTTGCAGGTTTATTTTCCTGGCTTTTTCTTGGGACTGTCCTTTGGAGCAGGGCTCTGAGACAGATTGCGCTCCCTCGGTTCTGTTTTCTTTCCAGCTCTGAGTGCTGAGGGATTTGGGAAGTCAAGATAAGATCCCCTGTCCTAACATGCCCCACTTTTATCCAAACAAAATCTAAAACCCAAATAAGGGTGTCCATTAAGCTGCAGCAAATCAAAGGCACCCCAGCTTTGATGCTTAAAAGCCACAATGGCTAAGAGGCCAAATGTTGAGCACACATGTAAACAAATGCAAGATTAGAATTTTCCTAATGACATTCTTTTGTAAGAAATTTGAGGAGTGCATCGTAAAGCAGAAAGAATTTAGGTTTTTCCCACTTAAATTCCCATTTCCATTCCTTTCCCAGTAAGTAGCCCTGCCATTGCACGGTCCCCCCACAAAGCTTTGGAGCTTTGCTATGTTGCTGTTTTCACTCTTTCCAATACCGTGCCCTCTGCCCAAATGCAGATTTGAACAGTATTTCTTAGAAGTCGTGAGCAGGAGCCATGACACGTTATTAAAATATATTTAAAAATATACAATTATACCACATGTCGAAGACAGTTCTGCAGGTGGAGGGTCTGCCAGACCTGAGTGCCCTTTGCAGCTGAGCCGAGACCACGCTCGGTCTGCAGGGTGGGAAACGTCTCCTGCGGGTCCCTCGGAGAGGTTTTGGGGGGCTTTGGAAGATCAACACCGCACAGTCATAGTTCCACTTGACCAACTGAGAGAGTGGCTTCACGGATTCGATGGCTTGGGATTCCGGCTCCTGCACTTGCTCTCGCAGTGTCCCTTTGTGCGTTCTGAACCACGACCCTCTAGCTTAAAATGGCAAGCCACAGACACCCTACATTTAGCTTTTGTGAAATAGATTGTAAAAACTGTGTGAACAAAACAAGAGCAAACCTGGAAGACACTGCAGTTGTGTCTCGCATTCAAAAGCTTTTGTTTCTGATGGCTGGGTTTTTTTTAAAGGTGAGGAGGAGAGAGAATCAAGTTTTTTTTTCATCTCCAACACTTAGCTGTGCACATGGTGCTGGGGTTTGAACCCGGGTCCTAGCACATGCCAGGCCAGCGCTCTAACCTCTGAGCCACTGCTCCAGCCCATCTGATGGCTGTTGGACATTGCATATGGCAGCAGAGGAGCAAATCCAGGGTTTTAAAATTTTGAGAATATTGGAAAGGACATCATTAAGTACCACGGTAACCTAACCTCCAGAGGCTGACGCTGAGAGGTTCATTCCACTGTGTCTGCAGGAAACCTTCGCAGCATTCAACAGTGATGATTAATTTCCACTAATCATCATTCCTAGGAGTATAGGTGTGGCTTTTAGAATTTTTACATGCTTTAAAATATGAATATATCTAATATATCAATAAATTAAAAATTGCAATCGTGGTTAGTTACTAGTGTTCAAACAATTTTGTTTAATTTTTTTAGTAAGAAAGATTTCTTTCATAACATGTGCATTATTTTAAAGATGATTCCACAGAAACCCCAGAGCAGTGAGGGGATTCCTGTGGCCGACGCTCTCAGCAGGCTGGCGGCTTGAAATGCACATGATCATGCCTTTCTCTGAGGCTCTGACCTGGCCCCCAGACTGCACTTGGGGCTCTTGTGAGCAGCAAGCAGTTAACCCGAACCACAGATGAGGGCTGTTAAGAAGGAAGGTCAAAGGGCAGAAAGCATGAGTGTCACTGCGCTACTGGGTCTGCACTCGGAGCTTGCAGGTCCTCCTGAACTCGTTTTTTTATACGAGACTACACCAGCATTCGGCAGGAGGGGCTCGTTAGCTTCAGGCCATCGGGAGAGCCAGCTATGGCTAAGGCGGAAGAAAAGAATGATGGAATTTCTAGCAATGAAAGAGAGACTAGTGCAGAATCCAATAACTAAAATATTACCTGGCAGGACGGACAAGGGAAGTGGAACATTGCGTGATGACCCTGAGTTTAATTTAAAAGAAAAGAGATCCGTTGACTCGCTAGGTGGATGGCTTTAATTTAGGAAAGAATTCATGCACCAAAAGTTTATTTATTCTCTTTATTTTCTCAGAGTCCCTCCAAAAATGGAAAGCACTCTTCTTGAAAGAATTATAGGGACTTTGTGTTTCCTCTCATCATCTCAATTAAGAGTCCTCAGCTGTTCTTCCTATTGTGAAGTCAAAAATAAAGAATTAATTTGTTCTGTTCCGGTAAATGTCTGCTTGGGAAAGGCCGGGCATTTTGTGTATTCACACGGAAAATGCGAGTTTTATTTGAAATGGCTCCATCCTTGCTTGAGGAAGCCTGCAGTGTTTTCAGTTCTGGTGTTTATAAGAAAGTTGCTCTGACACTTAGGGAAAAAGGATGTGGCCAGGGGTCCCTGTGCTGGGCCCGCTGGGTGCTGAGAGCAAGGCCGCTGCGCGCTGACCCCGTGTTTTGAGGCAGTAGGAAGGGTCAGAGTTTTCCTGGGAGCGGAGGAAATGGAGGCAAGGAATGGCCCGGTCACCAGCGGGTGTTTTCCTTAAGGAAGTGGCTCTTTCCATTTCACGAACCCACAGCTACCTAAGAAGCAGAGGGAAACGCCGCCCGTTGCGTGTGATAAGCAGGCTTCGCCTTTTGGGCAACTTCATTTAAGTAAATGTAAGAACTTAACAGACTTCTGGCCAAGTGTGGGCCATGCCCTGCCTTGTCAACAACAGTGGACACCGTGTTCTGATGGTGACCAGCCCTAAATGCTCTGCGGGAACGGAAGGCAGTGGCACTGCTGAGGCTCAGGGAGGTGAACCCACCTGCAGAGGTCACAGCCCAGTGCCTGCAGGACTCGTGATCACTGCCATCTTCCCTGTGTGAGGCTGGCCGGCTCTGGGAGCCAGTCACCCGCAAACCGCATGTGAGGGCTCTTTCCCTTTCAAGAAAAGGAGAAAGTGCTCAGAGTTCTAAAGGACGCAAGCCAACAGGGCGATCCTTGTTCTAAACCCATTTGTATCTCCCTGAGAATCCAGGACCCGAGGAACCACGGAGCCCCTGCTTGCTCCCTCTCCCACGCGATCGCTATGCCTCATGTCCCCTGCGTTCCCAAATGCGGATTGGGGCAGGCCCATGGCCACCTATCAGTCTGCGCAAGACTCCAGTAGGTCCAGCACCTCCCCAAATGCAAGACCACAGTGCTTGGGAACAATGACAACTAGGGACTCTGGGAAGGAGCTAGAAGCCTTTCCAATGGTTGCTCTCATTGCTGGTCCAAGGAGACTAAGGGCAGCCATGGTCACCCAGGCTCCTGCCCACCCAGGGGGGCGCCCACACACGCAGCCTATGTGCATCAGGCAATTCCCACCCACTCACGGGGGCACACGCACACGCAGCCTATGTGAATCACACAATTCCCACCAGAGATGCACCTAGGCTGTGTGTGCGTATGCCTCTGTAGCAACTGGAATGTTCATTTCTCTGAGAATTGGGAATTTTATTTGCACTTTGCTGTTCTCTGTTTATGAGGAACATGAAGAATTTGTCAAACATTAAAATTTCACACAAGATTTTGCAGAGCTGATGACTGTAGATAACTTCACATTTTGTAGTTGGTAAAGTAATTTGAGTTTCTGAATTATGGATGAATTTTTAAAGACTTTAGGAAGACTTTTATGGGGCTGTTCTCCACAGGGAAGAAAATGAGGGCCATATTCTCTATGGCTGGTCACCAGCATCTGTAATGGTAATGCTCTAGGAAGAAAATGAAGGGACATTAGCACAGTTTCCTCTCACCAGGAAAATTGTAAACGCATCCATACAGATGAAAACCTCCTCATAGATTATTTTGGTTTTCATTATCTCTAGGCAATAGTAATTGTTTTATTTTTCAGTTGGTTGAGTTAAGAAAAAAAAGAATTTATTTGATAATTCTTATTGATGAAGCCCTCGAGGTGTTCCTGCATAAGATGGGGGAATTTGAACAGCTGGTCTGCTAAACATGTATTGTAAGGAAGTCTTAAACACTGCCAAGTTCTTTGCCGGTGTGGCAGCAAGACAGCCATTCTCAGGGCTCTGTGATGTGCTCAGTTCTAGAAGGTAGCAGGCCAGGCCTCCACTCTCAGGGCCTGTGTGATGTCCTCAGTTCTAGAAGGCATCAGGGAAGGCTGCCATTCTCAGGGCCTGTGTGATGTGCTCAGTTCTAGAAGGGAGCAGGACAGGCTGCCACTCTCAGGGCCTGTGTGATGGTGCTCAGTTCTAGAAGGGAGCCGAGCTGGCTGCAACAGTGAGTGGAACTGGTTCCACAGGAAACAGGCTTGCATCCTCCTTTTCCCCTCCACTACGAAAACACTTACCCAGAGAAGAGCCGTCTACAACGGAGAGGAGCTTTCCTCTGTGATGTCTTTATGTCATTCGTTCCTCGTGTTGACTTGTTTGGGTTACGTCACATATTCAAAGCTGTAGCTCTTGCTTGATTTGTAGCTGTGACACCAGGTGGACCTCTCCAGACTGTGTTGTACAGCAATTCAGGCTAGTCTCACTTCCCGTGTGACCCTGTCCAGTACTCCTTGCTCCTTTACGAAGTCAAGGCCTAGTGGGCCTAGTGTCAGAGGGTGAATGAAGGCCCTGCCTTCTGTGCCAGCCCTAGAAGCTTGCAGGACATTGTGGGGCTTCTACCTCCAAACCCTACTGTCCTACATTCGGAAGCACCCGGCCATCCTAGTTACAGTGTGTGACTTCAGAATCTAACTGGGCTTCTGATCTGCTGCCTGTGTCTGATTCAGATGTCGTTGACTCACTCCATGGTGGCTTGAGGTGAAAAATTGTATCTCAAACAAACAATAGTTGTATGGATTCTTTGAAAAAGAAGCCATGGTACCAGAAAAAGGTGAAAATACTGTTAATGTCTCTACAGCGTCTGCAGCTCATTTAGAAACATGCATGCTATAAAAAAGGAAATATAAAGAGTATAAATATCCTTTTCATGTCTGTATATATGGGGTAGGGGAGAGCAGCTAAAAGATTACCAGGTCACATGTGGACATTGGGTGGGCTGGAAGCCAGCTGAGCTCCGCACAGCCGCGTGGAGTAGGAAAATCCCCACTTCCAGAACATGGTGGCAGTGCCACAGCTTGTGGGCACAGCAATCCTCCCTGGGCATTATGTGCTGCAGGGAAGCAGGACTGGGACTCCACTGTGCTTCCCGCTGCTGGGAAGGAGCTCTGCTTTCTAATCGTGGCCCAAGTTTGCTCCTCTGGAAGCTTTTGAGACCTCTTCTTGTTCTTGATATTCAATTCCACAACAATGGGCACTGGTAGGAGGGCATTGTGGCCCCCATGTTGCTGAGTCACAGTGGGACCCTGATTCTAGAAGGATCTTTAGCATCTTGATTTTTCTAATAATTCCTCCCCACATCTCACTCCCTCTTTCAAGAATTCCTACCACGCATAGACTTGTACAAAGATGGTTTCTTTACACTCTTTAGCTTCTTTTTCTGAGAGATTTCTGACTTTCTTAACTGTTCTTCTCAGTCCTCCACCTTTGTTTCCTGCAATCACTTTGTAACATCCAAGACCACTATTTGTTGTTAGAATATTTATTTTAATAAGGTCTGGGTTTTTTAAGTTGCATAGGTAGGTCAACTCTCTGAACATATTTTTAAGTTTTTTTAACTGAGAAATTTAGTTATTCTACAATCAAAATGCATCCAAAGTAATAATACGATATGTATATATTCTTAAATTAGATTTACCCCTAGATCCCACCCTGTTTTCCCCGCCTTCCTCCCGCTTCTCCATACATTTCTGTGAATGCCCTGGGTTATGTGCTACTCTTTTGGGCCCTGGGGAAGCAGCACAAAGCAAGCAAGTGTCCCTGTGACCTTGGAATTCACATTCCGAGGGCGACAGGCAGCCAGGAGGTGGACACTGGAACCTCACTAGATGAGAACTGGCCGGAAAGGCAGCCAGGGACGCTGGCCACAGTGGCAAGGGAGGGTGGCTGCAGAGGAGGGGGTCTTGGTCTTGTAGGAAGTGGCTGAGAAGCCACCTTCACATCTGGAGATGAAGATTTGGGGCCACAAAGTTCAGGAGAGCTTGGAATAGGCCAGGGAGAGCAGGAACACCAGTGGAGTGGATAGAGTGGGGCCCGGTCAGCAGGGGTGGGGCACGACCCATCCTGCAGCCCGAGGGGAGCTCTTCCTTTACCAGGGGATGTCGCCTGACAGGTTTTAGCACAGGATTGGCAGAATTACTTTTTATTTATTTATTTTTTAAGAGAGAGGGAGAGGGAGAAAGAATCACCTTTATTCTTTCACTTGGTTTTTGTTTCTCCGACACTTAGTGGTGTATGTGGTGCTGGGGTTCAAACCTGCATCCTTGTGCATGCCAGGCCAGCAGACCCCACCTACAGAGCAGTGGGACACTGTGCTCTGCCGACCTGAGGCCAAGAGACATTCGAGGTCCCCAGTGATGTGACGTCGTTTCTCCCCACCTACACAGCAGTGGGACACTGCTCTGCTGACCTCAGGCCAAGAGACATTCAGGTCCCCAGGGATGTGACGTCATTCCTCTCCAGAAGGCCTCTCCCAGCCTGGCTTGTTCACCTTTCTCTCTTTCATTGCCCTCTTGCTGGAATGGGAGCTATGCTTGGTCCTTGGGACCCATAGGACACTGACGGATTAGAAAACACTGGAAGGGTGACAGACAGACTTGGGTGAAGCTGGACAGGGCTTCTGAGAGCGGCAGTGTCAGGTTCATGCACAGCCACTCGCCATCGGGTATGTGTGCTGTGCTGGTCACAAAGGGCATCGACTGATCCGTGCACTTTCAGGATTCCCACTCTGACAGCAGCCTGCGTGGAAGAGTCCTGGGCCCAGCTATCCTCAAGCCTTCTCTCCCTTTCCTGCTGTTACAGTGGGTGCTACAAAAATTCAAAATGTACGCGTATTGATGATTTTCTCCAATACTAACACCAGACCGGAGTTGGGTTGCTGGGAAGGAGGACCGAACATTTCTGTGTGTGCTGGAAGGTTCCATCACGTGAGGGCTCAGTGCAGGGACGTGGAAGGAGGAGAGCCTCTTCTGCAGGGGAACACCCTCGGGTCCCGGGATTCGTCTAGAGGACTGTCTGTCTTGCTGACAAAAGGAACTGGTAGAAAGGTTTTTTGGGTTTGGCTGTGTCTGCTGCCACGCCCACTCTTCCTCCTCCTCTGACCTCATAACTGTGCTTCAGTGAGGCACAGGGTCCACAAACGTCCACCTCTCCTCCCGGCAGTGCTGCGTGTCATTCTCTGCGGCATTTCACAACCTGAGAGTGTATGTATATAAAACAAAACCAGGGAGCAGCCGGTCACAGTGGTGTCCTGCATTTGTAAATGATGGTCACCAACGCGCCCTACATTCCCTCCAAGGTTACACTGCACAAAGCGCTTAATGAAGTGTATTCACAGCGTGCGTCAGTGGATAAGTGCGAGCTGAACTTGGCTTCTCAGCCATAGCAATGCATCACGGCCCGTCACATCTTTATGCAGATAATTATACGTCTGGCCCTGCAAACAACGCGTGTTTGTTCTTCCAGCTTAGCAAGTTACAACATGGCGTTTGGGGGCAGGGTACAGCTCGGATGCCGAAGGAGCTGGCAGGTGTCTTATTCCTTACTGCTGTTGATTATATAAAATTTATTTTAATGGCAGAGCAGCACAGACTTCAGATTTAACTTTGGTGTGGCGCTCATGCAGCAGAACGGGGAGAAATCACAGGACGATGGGTCTTTATGGACACAGGTCCCAGCGGGCCACTTGATGGTGCTGCCGGGGTGGACGGTGTGGGAGCCTTGTGCTGCCTCCACGCTCTCTAAGGGGGTGCACGCCCACGGAAGGCCGCGGAGGCAGGGAAGCTGAACTCTTCCGTGACCGCTACGCTTGCTGATGAGCAAGCGCATTTGCTTTCATGTTTAAGGTTCCAGTCTTCCACATACCCCTCCGCACCAAAATCAGGCTGAAAACTGAGCGTGTCTGCCTGCTGTGCTCCAGATAGTGACGGGAGGACCCTGTGCAAGACGAGGTAACCGCGAACGTGGGCAGAAGGAAACCCTTCCAGGCTTGTCTCTATTCCCCCACTGGGATCGAATGTGTTTCTTTTCTTATGTTTTTGGAGCACTAGGATTGAGCCCAGCCCAGGGGTGCTCTACCATTGACCACACCCCAAGCCCTTTTTACTTTGTATTTTGATGCAGGGTCTCACCAAGTCACTCCGGCTGATGTTGAACTTGCCACCTCCTGCCCTGCCTCCCATGTCACTGGAGTTACAGGTGTGGCCACGGCACTTGCTGCTAGAAGGTGATCTTTTGGGTCAGAGGCTGTTTTATAACTCTTCTTCATAACTCAGTTGCCCAAAACAGTGCCTGGCACTTACTTGTTCAATGAGTCAGTTAATTAACGTTTTTATGATGCAAAAGTTCCAAGCTGGTATTTCTACAATATGCTTTTTGTAAGAATACTTTTTTATAAGAGAGAGAGAGAGAGAGAGAAGGAGAAGGACAGTGAGAGAGAGAGAGAGAAAAAGAGAGAATCAATTTTTACTGAGTTTTTTACATGGCTTTTGCTCTGACACTTAGTTGTGTACGTGGGTTCTGGGGCTTGAACCCATGTACTTGTGCATGCCGGGCAAGCACCATAACTGCTGAGCCACCGCTCCAGCCCTACAATATGGTTTTTACTGACTTTTGGATTGGACTGTAATTCACTTAACTGGTCCTCATTTGTTGTACACTATTTCTAACTATTGATCTATATGAAAATAAAATTTCTCATGATTTAATAGTATTATCTCTTTTGTTCAGCTAATTTTATATCATAAAACAGAGCTTACAGAATGTTATTGAGCCACAAAATTACAATAGAAATTCTTACATCCTGAATTAAATGATGTGTTTTTGAAGCTTTATAGTTAAATTCAGTGCTGGCTTTTGGCTTCATATATCTCTGAAGAGATATACACCTATGTTTACTAAAAGATTTTTGATGTGGCACAAAATTTTGTCAAAACTCTTTGTTATTGACATGTGATGCCTTATCAAATATTCCTGATATTTAGCAATTTGTGGCACATTGAAGATGCTTACTTACGGGTGAGATGTCTGCTTTATGT
>PVKS010037753.1:0-18413 GCA_004027875.1 Aplodontia rufa
ATAAGGTGAAAAGGTTTATTCCGGCTCAAGGTTTCAGAGATTTAAGTCCATGCTTGCTTGGCCCTGTTGCTTGGGGCCTGTGGCACCACAGTACTTTGTGGTGGGGACCATGTGGCTAAGGAGGCCTGTTCACCTAAGGTAACCGGGAAGCAAAGAGAGACAGGAAGGGGCCATTGTTCCTCCACCCCCTGGTCATCTTCAAGGGCATGTCCCCATGAGCTAAAACCTCCCACTAGGTTTAATGGAACTGCTAGAAATACTGGGGTGCCACAAGGAAGCAAATCCGTGATTAGAAGTAGCCTGGCAAAGTCAACTGTACTTGTACAGAAGGGTGTGCAACCTGACAAACTCCGGCACGCACAGGGGGGCTGGCCGTCTGCCTCTTTTCGTCACTAACACAGCACACCCCTTTGCTCTGACAGGAGTGTCTCAGGGTTATAATCTATGTGGTTGGCTAATTTTAAAATTGGAGAGGGCAAAGGGAAGGGCTATAGTTAAGATGGCTACCACTGGATACAGGTTAGGAAGCTCAAAATGGCTAAGATACATCTCAATGAAGGCTAAATACTTACATTCTGAAAATGGACCGCCCAACTTTCTCAGCAAGCATCCTAAAAGATCCACCATCTCCCAATAATGCCTGCTGGGAACTAAGCCTTTCACACATGGGCCTTTGCAGGGTGGCATTCCATATCCAAATTGGACCATCACCATAGCCAATTTCAGAACATTTTCATGATCTTACAAAACCCCTGTCCATCAGTAATCACACCTTGTTTGCCTCCAAACTCCCCCTCTTCCTGCATACACCCTAGACAATCACTAACCCACTTTCTGTCTCTGTGGATTTGCTTTTCCTGGACAGTTCATGTACCTAGGACCATAAAGCACGCTGTGTCTATGCCTGGCGTCTTTCACTTAGCATCAGGTTTTCAGGGATCTTTTACCGCTTTCTAGATTTTTGTTTTTTAAAGAAAGAGTAAGAGAGAGAGAGAGAGAGAGACAGAATCAATTTTTATTGAGTTTTTCACATGGCTTTTGTTGCTCTGACACTTTGTTGTGTACGTGGTGCTGGGCTTTGAACTTGCATACTTGCGCATGCTGGGCAAGCGCCCGTAATCGCTGAGCCACCACTCCAGCCCCACTTTCTAGATTATTAACTGGATCTTGTGAGAGATGCATTTATCACCATGAGCTAGTTATAGGGCTGGGGCCAGAGATACAGCAGTTAATATCAGATACTCCCTAGCTGCAAAGAGCTCATGGCCTTGTGGGATAGATGAACATTAGGTAAATTATTACACCAATATTAAGCACACATGTACTAATTCCCTTAAAGGAGGAAGCTTGGTTACTCTGCATGTGTGTGGTAGGAAGAAGAGATATGTATAGCTTTCCTTGCTCTGGCTTTTACATCTTGAAGACAGTGTTGTCCACAGATCTCTTATCAAGAAGTTCCTTTGTATATTAGACCCACCAAAGGCGTAGCAAACACATAATCCAGGGCAATCACAGATATGTGGGGGAGGGTGGAGGAGGGGTGAGGGAGGGAGGATAGAGAGGGATCCAGGGAGACGATCAACAATGCAGCATATTCTTTACCCCCCTGAGAATCCGAGTAATACTTATGCAATCATCTAATTCTGGAGAATTCACAATCTAAGCTTTTATATCATTTGTAGGGGTGAAATATAGAAGAATCAAGAGACTGGGGTGTGGGAAATGGGCCTAATTCTGATTTAAGAACAAATGCATATCATATTATTACTTTATATGCATTTATGATTGTGCAATAACTGAACTCCTTAATAAACAATTAAAAAGAAAAAGTTGCTGAGGATCTTGCTAAGTTGCCCAGAATGATCTCGAACTTGTAATCCTCCTGCTTCTGCATACAGAGTCACTGGGATTACAGGTGCACCACCATGCCCAACAGGAAGTGCCTTTTTAAAAGCAGTGTTTGAAGTATTAGCACTTTGATAATAGTAGTGGTGTACGGATTATATTGTTGTGTGCATGTATGAATGTGTGACAGCAAATCCCATTGTATGCACAACTACCATGCACCAACAAAAAAAGAAAAAAGTTTCTTTGATCAGTGCTTATTGCACCCTTGTCAGGTGACAGTGTTACAGTACAGAGAGAAAGTGACAGTGCCCCTGAGCAGCTCACCTTGCCGTGGGTCAGGAGAGCCATCTGTGCTGGGTGCTGGTCTAGCACGATCAAGAGCAGGGTTGGTTCTCCTTGAGGAGAAGCAAGCAGTTCTTCTGGAGGCAGTAATGCGTAATTGTGGTTTTGCAACATGAAGCTAATATGTACCTGGGGGGAAAGGACTTTTTTTTTTCTTTAAAGAGAGAGAGGGGGACAGTGAGAGGGGAAAAATGTCAGTTTTCATGTGGCTTTCGTTGCTCCCACACTTTGCTGTGTATGTGGTGTTGGGGTTCGAACCTGGGTCCTTGTGCATGCCAGGCAAGCATCGTAACCGCTGAGCCACCGCTCCAGCCCTGGAAAGGAACTTCTGAGCAGAGGTCACAAGCAAAAGTATGAAGATACTTGATGGGTTCATGGGAAGTGGGGCATTGAGGAGCCCACTGTGGCTTCCCCGCAGGCAGTGCAACAGGAAGGAGGCTGAAAGGGCAGGTGGCTCTATTCAGACAAGTGTGTTATGGCACAATTAGAAATGTTACCGTAGACCTCAGGTTTCCAGCCTTTAATTCTGAGTGCCCCTGTATCTGCCTGAGGATGTCAGAGGGGTTCCTCTCCTGAGAGTGGGAGTGGAGTGGCCTGCCTCTTTGGGGACCTTTCTGGAGGGCTCCAGAATCTTCTGGAAGGGACTGTCTCCAGTATCAATACTGAAGGCATCAGAGTTTTTTTTTTTTTAAGCAGCAGAGTGGTGAAGTACACATCAGATTCACTGCCGTACAAGAAGCTGGGAGATGGGTGGGAGGAAGTTGAGTGGTACCTCCAGGTATAGAGGTCTTCTCACTGTGATGGGAGGAAGGGGTGGTATGAGCTGCTCTTTGTGGGTGTTAACTGTCATTATGTGTTTAGATGTGAGCCTGAAGATGTCCCCCACAGCTTTAGGTCCTATTTCATCAGTGTCCAGTTGACCAGAAATGTTATGCCTTGCAAGGTTCAGCCATTATCATTTCCAAGTAATCTGACCATTGTGTTATGTAGTATGTGTGTGTATGTGTGTTTGTGTTTTAAGAGAGAGGGACAGTGAGAGAAAGAATCAATTTTTATTTAGTTTTTTGTGTGGGTGTTTTTGCTCTGACACTGCATTGTGTAAGCGGTGCTGGGATTTGAACCCATGTCCTCACACATGCCAGGCAAGTGCCGCAACCTCCAAGCTACTGCTTCACCCCTGTGTTGTGGTTTTATTATATGTATTTTAGGTGAACAGTAGGATGTTTTCATACATGTGCATAGTGGAATGATTACTGAACTCAGGCAAATTAACATAGCCTTCACATAGTTCCTCTTTTCTGCGTGTACTAAGAAAATTGTTTTCCGATCCATTACTATGCAGGATCATCTATAGGCTCATTTCCTTTATCCATTTGACATTAAATTCATTTATTGTGTGTCCTGAGTTCTAGTCCCTGTGCATTCAAAGGTAGATGTGTTCCCACTCTCGAGTAGCTCGTGGTATAGTCAGATCAAAGGCACAGAGTTGCAGACATGCGGTCCAATGTGAGCCCCATATACCAACAGATCTCTCTGGCACATGAATTCTAAGATATCACATCGTCACTAAGACCTCTGGTTCCCATCCTTGCTCCTGGGGAACTCTTCACCTTAGTGACTCCTTGAGAATTTCTGCACATTTCTCAAGGATTGAATCAGATGTGGCAGAGGGTGTCACAGTTGGTTACAGACACCAGGAATATCTGCCTTGTCCTTCCTCCCTCTCTGATTGTACCGCCATCCCTTCCTGCTGCCCCACATCAGTCCCAGTGTCCTGCAGAGCTCCCAGTCCTCATGACAGGTCAGGTTGCATTCAGAAGTGCTGGAGAGTGGCTCTGTAACCCCAGAGATGTTGTTTTCCCCGATCACCTGATCTGGCCAAGCCTAGTGACAGCTCTTTCAAGATCCATCCCCAGTAGTCCTTTCCCACCCACTCGCTCTATCGAGGTGCCCTTTGCTTCCTCCCTGGAACTTGTTAGGATCTCTAATGACCCTGGTGCTTTACTCCTGCTGATCTCCTTTGCACCATTACGGATGTCAACTTGTTCAGTCCTGGCAGCCGGCTCAGGAGGGGGTTTGAGCAGCGTGTGCCTCTGAGCCAGTCTGACTCCAGAGTCTAGCACCTGACTACAATGCTGTGTGCTTCCTGTGTTATCTTCAAGGATACCAACTCCGTGGACCACCCCCCTGTAGCCTGAATGCTACAGCAGTGGTCCTTACTGGCTCTCAACGGATGGTACAGCTGGGCTACCAAGTGTGGGAGCAGCCGGGCAAGCGGGGTACAGGTGGAGGTGCACTCATAGGCACACGGGGTCATGTGGTTGTGCGTTCTGGACAGGGAGATGGATGATCATCCGTCGTCGAAGAGACCGTTTTCTGTGATTTGTGTGTTGAACTCCCAGCAGAGTTCTTATCATTGTGACTGGGAGCCCCATATTCCAGAATCTGCAGGGACTTAAAGACCCACCCCAGGTCTGGGATGGGAAGCTTGGGAATTTGCCCTCTTAATGCTGTACCTACCAGATGCTTATGAACGCCAGTGGTTAGGAACCACTGCTCTGAGAAACAAGAAACCTGTTGGTAAAATCTCAAAATTAATTTTATCATTCAGTTTTTCTTTGTAGGCACCCCCATCCCGAACACAGCCTGAGTTGTAGCTGATAAGCAACGTGTGTTCCTAATATCCCTGTCTTCTATTTTTCCCCCAGTGGTGATGATTGAACCCAGGGAGGGCCTTGTGCATGCTAGGCAAGCACTCTGCCACTGTGCTACATTCCCAAACCTTTAAAAAATTTTTTAAAATTTGATATAGATTCTCACTGTGTTGCCCAGGGTGGCTTCTGTTTTTGTTTTTATTTTTTATTTATTTTTTGATACTGGGGAGTGAACCCAGGGGTGCTTGACCAATGAGCCACATCTCCAGCTCTCTTTATTATTATTTTTTAATCTTGAGACAGGGTCTCATTAAGTTGCTTAGGGCCTCCTGCCTCAGCCTCTTGAGTACCTGGGATTACATATGTGTACCACCACTCCCAATTTATAGTTCCCTTCTGGTAATCCTCTTGTGTGTGTTCATCCTGTCTTTACTTTGGGTCTTTTGTGGATTGTATTGGTTTTCCAGGGCTGCCATAATAAATTATCATCCACTTGGTGGCTTACAACCAGAAATTTGTTCTCGCATTGTTCTTTGGAAACCTGAACTGCAGCCAGGCTGTTGGCAGGACGTGCTCCTCCTGAAGGCTCCAGGGAAGGATGATCCTGGCTTCTTCCGCTGCTGATGGCTCCCGCTCTGCCTCACGTTCATTGGCTTGCAGCTCCTCTCTCTTCAGGTGGCCCACTCTCCTAGTGTTTTCTTATAAGGTCACCAATGACTGGATCGGGGCCCACTCTGCTCCAGTGTGACCCAGTGTTCACTGCATCCACAAAGACCCTATTTGCAAATGAGGACACATTGTATGCTTCTGGGTGGCCATGCATCTTGGGTCAGAGGGGTCAGAGGGCACCACCCATCCCACTGCACAGAGATTTGAATTCTGAAGACGGAATTCAGAATTCTGTGTTCTGCCTTGTTGAACGTAGAACTAAGAAGTATACCCTATCTTTAAAGCACCTCCAACAATAGTAGCAGAGAAACATGGTGCATGCGCATTTCAGGGAATCCTAAGATTACATCTGGTTTGGGTGACCTTGGATTCTTTGCCAAGAGGCTGTATTGAATTTACTAGTAACTAGTTGATACACCTGGGATGCTGGAAGATTCTTTATTATTCATAAGAAAACCTCCCTGCAGTGGCCACTGGTTCTCTCTAATCGTTTCTAGAGCATTTGTGACGCTGGTATCAGGAAAGTGGGAGGCGCTGTCCCATGCGTGTTTTGCACAGGCGTGGCAGCTCATGTGGTCGCCCTGGGCCATAGGTGTTTTCTTCCTTTGAAAATTTGTTTTCTACCATGACATCTTTTTATTATGTGTCAAAGTCAGGAACTTGCGTCTAATCCGACATTGCTCCTCTGCCAGGTTCCCTGGTAGTTCACATTCTCCTGAGGGATCTCTTTCCTACAGTCGTTCTTTGTTTTCTAATTGTATAGTAGTTTCTTATTGTGATGTAACATGTTAGGGGAAGGCTTCTTCTGGCTCAACATTTTATTTTCCATTTTTGCTTTCCTGTTTGCAGGGCCTGTGAACTTCCTTGCATGTAACTCTTCGCATCTTTTATTGTATCCTTAGACTAAAATTTTTAGGTACAGATTTACTGGGTAAAGGCTATAAATTTTTAAATGCTTCTTAATGCACATTCTTACTGAATTTGTATCCAGAAGGAGTGTTTTAAAAGGCTTTCACGTCATTGCCTGAATGCAGGGGTCTTTAATTCCCTTGCAAATGCTGCCAGGGATTTTATGTTGGTGAAGGATCAAGATCTTGGGGAGGTGGCATGATGTGCCACCCTGCTGTTCTTCTCCCTCCATTGTTTAGTGATGGTACCCGGGGATGTTTTCATTGGTTTACTTTAAATAGCTTTTGCATACACTCACGAACAGGTGAGGAGAATTAGCAGTAATGATCCCAAGAATAACTGACCTTTTTGAGTGTCAGGCTTGCATTGAGAGCTCTTTGTTCATCCTCTGACGACATCCCCACTTTGTGGTGGGTGGGGGGTGCTGAGGAGGCTGGAGGGGCTTAGTTACAGGGTCTCAGATGTGGTCAAGGCTGAGCTGATTCCAGAGCTGATGCTTCTTCAGGTTGCTGGCCGTCTAAGAGAGCAGGAGAGAAGAGGAAGAAGCAATTTGTACACACTGCCAGCCCGGGACTGCTGGAGGACCACTTGGTGGGGGCGCTGGGCTTCAAAGCCACCGGAGCGTGCGACCTTGACTCTTCTTTCTTTCCTTCAGCTGCAGTAAAAGAAGGGATAGTTCTAAGAGGCCTGGCCGCCCCGCTATCTCCAAAGGGCCACTCTCTGAGTCCCAGTTCTGTGCAGAGTGCAGAGGCCTTGGTGTCTGCTGGGTGCCTTTCTTCTCTGGCAGGGTGCGTTTTCTCCAGGGGGTTCCCGACAGAAGGTTGCTTCTCAATTTGCTTTTTATTTGGGGTGACCCTCTCGCTCCCTGTGTTTAAAGCTGGGCCACGCTGATTGCTAACATTGCTGATAATCGCTTCCGCAAAGCTTGCCTGAAAAGCTGCACAGAGCTCCCTTTTAATCTGGAGTTGTGCACTGTCCCTTGCCAGGTGGCTGCTGCGCTTTGTACTGCAGCTGCTGGGCTGGGGGAAGGCGGATGCCCCCCACCTTTTGGAGGCTGGCCCTGTGTCCTAACTGAGGACAGCTATTTGTCCGTATTTGCATGCTGCATGGCCTCCTTCCCGGGGTCACTGTACTTGCTTCCAAATTGGTCCCTATGCTTTTGTGTTGTCCTCTCCTCATTGGGCACCTCTTGGATCAGATGGTGTCCCTCTGCTCAGTGTTCAGCTCCTCAGCATCAGAACAAGTGCTTGCGATGGTTCCCCAGCCTCCCCCTCCTGTGTCCTCCTTGCTCACCACACTCCCCTGTTGCCCGCACGCCGGGGCCTAGGCCTGCGTCACAACACCTGCCCTTGCTGTTCTCTCTGCCTGGGATTCTCTTCCCCAGGAAGCCACATGATGTGCCCTCTTCAGGTTTCTGTCCAATCTCTGGGTTGTCCCTAGTGACCCTGTTGAAAACCTCCATGCCCCAGACTGCAGGCCGCATGTGGCTGTAAGTGACATAGACATGAAGTCCCAGACAGGTGTGGAATCCACACTCCTCTGCTGTTTCTGATGGCAACAGCTTTCTTCTTACAAAAGGGCAGAATCCTCAGAGATTGCGTTTCAGTCCCATGACTTGTGATTCAGCTCCAGACCAGAGCCTTTACTTGGATTATATTAGATATTAGTAGGAAATACATTAGAGGCTGCTACAGGGTGTCCTGAAATAGTTTAAGGAGGGCCCCCCCCCCCCCCCGCCAAATTGCTGTAATGTTGGATGATTTCCTGCAGTTCAAACTGTGAGGTCCTCTCGGGTGGTGAAGTGTGTTGGAAGATTTGTATCTCTCTTTTTTTTTGGGGGGGGGGTGTTACTGAAGATTGAACCCTGCTGATCCCTTTTTATTTTTTATTTTGGGACAGAGTCTTGCTAGGTTGCTCAGGCTGGCCTGGATCTTGAGGTCCTCCTGCTTTAGCCTTCTGAGTAGCTGGATTATAGGCTGTTTGTAGAATTTTAATCTAATTTGTGATGGCTCACGACAAGACATGTGTGTTAAGCAAATCCCTGTTTATCTTGATTTTATAGAAAACATTTAGGCCTTCGAAGCCAACAAAAGGTTAATGCTCCTTGGTTCAGGGGCCTAGGTTTCAGATGAAATGCAGATACCTCTCCAGGCAGCTGTTCCGCTGGGTCGGGGCAGGCTGGCAGGTGGGTTGCAGGTAGGTTCTGATACCCTTTTCTCTCTTGGTGTTTCCATTGCATTTCCTGTCTCTGACTTCCACGTGTCTTCATTGATGGTCTGCGGTGTATAAAGTCATGCTGGGACACCTTGAAGATCAGGCGCCTGTGGTTTGCTGGAGACTTTAGACGTGATCACCAGTGATTACAACAGAGGCCTTAACATGCATCAGAGGTTCGGTAGTGTGGGTGCAAGTCTCGAGTAAGGTGACCACTTTAGTCTGGGGATTACACCTTGCTTTGTGGGCCACACAGTGCTGGAAGTGGACTCTGCAGTGTTAGTAAAAGTTCACACTAATGAGGGGGCTGGCGTGGGGAAGGCTCGCAGGGAAGTGGCAGAGAGCAGAGGCTCAGGCCAAGATGGAGGGGGAATTGGCCTTTGGGGCTGGAATGAGGGATCTCTGAGGACTTAAGGGGAGGGCAAAAGAAAATTCACATGGGGTCATGCTAAATTAACACCCAGAAGCTTGGATTTTGCTAACAGGAAATGAAAACCCACTGAAAGTCTTTTTTGTTAGGAAAGAAAGATAGCTGCGTCTCTTTAGGAGTCTGTGGCCATGAGAGAAAGTTAGAGATGCTGGTGCTCGAGAGACAAACATGGAAGGGTAGAAGACACAGCGTGTGGAAGGAGTGGGGTTATGGCCAAAAAATGAATGAGAGGCCCATTTCCCCCTAAATCACTTAGGGACTCGAAAGCCCAGATAAAACGGAGTCATAGACACCTGAGAAGAAAGCAATGTGAAGAAAAGGGAGCAGCCAAGAGTGTTAAAACCACAAGAGGCAACAGCAGTCGTACCATTTTAGGAGGAGAGGAGAGGGTGAGGAAAATCATGGTGACAGTAGAGCACCGTGGTAGATGAACACATGGCATTTTGGTTGATCGAGGGACATCGATTCTTAGCATGAGCAACTGATCTCCCATGTCCCTGGTTCCTGGATTAGAAATGGGAGAGGAGGGGGGGTGTACACTGTGAGTTTCTACATATAGGTGCACTGGACTTTGAAAGCATAGTTTGAGTAGCTTTGATTTCCAAAAATGACTTGTTAGCCAACTCAGTGGGTTTGCTTGTGTGATTAGATAGTTTTCATCTCTGGAAGGAACTTGTGCTTCATTAGAAGTCATGGATATTATCATTGTTGTTGATAAAATAATAACCTCAATCTGATCCCACTGAGGATGTCTGTACAAAGCACTTAGCACACAGCCAGGATTTCTTAGTAAAGGTGGCCAGAATTTATAATAAGGTGTTTGTTTGTTTGTTTGACATAGTCTTACATATTTGAGGGAATTGTTGCTCCGTATTCATGTATACATGGATATTGACAAAATAAATTGAGGCTGATCCTAGTCCAGGATCTCCCCCTACCTCTATTCCCCGATCTCATGTCTCCTCTGTAATACCCCCATGCTATAATTGGAAGTGAGCATATATGTGTATATTAATTTTCAAAATTTCTGAGTTTCTCTGCCTGCCTGTGTATGCTTAGGCTTCTCATGGGAGTCACATGTTCCCAGTTGTACTGATAATGTCCCCCTTATCCCTCTCTCCCTCCCTCCCTTCTCCCCCCCCACCTTCATAGTTATGATTTCCCCCAGCTTATGTGAAATTTCAACTATGGTGAGTTTATTACTTAAACTTAGCTAGCATTTATCCTGTCTTAGGGTTTACTGTAGCTTCCACATATGAGAGAAAACATTCAGCTCTTAAATCTCTGTGTTTGGGATATTTCACTCAGCATAATTTTTCCAGGTAATAAGGTTATTGATTATTTTATGAACAACAAAAGGCACAGAGGAAAGTTTTATTTATTTTGACTCTCAGTTTCAGAAGATTCAGGCCATGGTTGGCCAATTCCATTGCTGTGGTCTTGAAGTGGTGCAGAACATCATGGTGGAAGGGCTTGGTAGAGGAAGGGCACTCAAGCTCATGGCAACTGGGAAGTAGAGAGAGGGCGTAAGGGGGAGAGGGCAGGGGAGGAGAAGACCCAGCGTTCTTCTCCTCCATCTAGGTCCAACCTTCCAGTAGTCTATCCAGCTACCAGTGGATTAATCCACTCATGGATCATTCATCGCTTAAAACCCCACCCCTGAATCTTGCTGCATTGAGGATTATGCTTTAACATGTGGACTTTTGGGGCACATTCCAGATCCAAACCATAGCAGAGTCACAGAGCATTCCCTGTCCCTCAGGGGTACACTCTTTCTAGTGACTCCCTGCCTTCCTGGGGCCCTCTGATCACCTGACCACCCAGGATTTTCTCAGGAGTCATTTGCTGACATGTTTCTCCGAGCATGGGCTGTGGCAAATTGGTGGGGGCTTTCTCCTGCTCCTGTGGGAGGTGCGTGTCCGCTTGTGCATTCTGGGACTCTCTCAGTCGGGTGATGTATTTGTTTGGACATGACCTTTCCTGGTTCCTCTTCCCTGGGTTTTTGCCTGCTGAGGAAATGATCCTTAGATCCCCTCCATCTGCACTGGTGGCAACAGAAGAGAGATTTTCTCTTTTCTGTGGTCCAGGTCCAACCGCCTGGACACCTGTCTTGCAGAGGCTCATATTGTTCTGGTTGGTGTCATTTCCTGACGGAGAGATGTTTTTATATTCTAGTTCTGGAAGTCATCAAGTTGGATGTGAGACAAGGAGGAGGCGGTGGAGGGTCCTCGGCTGACCTGGGATGCCTTTATTGGTTGCTCTCTGGCTACAGGGAAAGGTCTGTCTCTCCCACCTCCACCCGCAAATGGTCCCTATCCTTGCCTTGTAGTAAGCTTTTCCTGTTCGTGGTTGATTCTTTCTGAGAGCTCTGCATTTCCTTTGGGATCTTTTGCTGTTTGGGTAGAGAAGAAAAAAGACAGTTTCTCTTTTAAGTCTGATGAAAACCATCTGCAGAAGATGTGTACACATATGCTGTATATTTTGGACTTTCTCATGGACACTTGACTGCTCCCCTGGTCGTTAAAGAAATCCATATGAGGACAGGAACCTTTACACTGGGACCCTTATGTTGTGTGTCCTAATGTTACAGTGAAAATCAGTTCAGACTATTTTTTTGGCTTGTCCAAGTTTTTCTTTTCTCTGCAGGTCTGGAATTTTCTTTCTTTTGCTTTTGGAGTGGCAAAATCTGTAGGTTCCTGAGGGGTTTGTTCTGAAGCCGTCCACTGATGGGAGATGAAGTGCAGAGTGGAGGAGCCAGATCATAACTCTAGGCATTTGCCATCTGCTGAGTGTCATACTTATAGTCATCATGAACTTGGAAGGATGCTCCCTGAGCACCACTCCTGTTCACCAGGGCTGTTCTGTGCATTTCCAGTTGCTGAACTTGTGCAGGTGATGTAACCCCAGATGGGGCTGCAGGGGATCCCGGCTGAGTCACACTCACAACTCTGGAATTGAATCTCCACCTCAGCTCCAGGCAGAGTCTTTGTGGAAGGAGACCGCACCTGGCATGTCTGTTGGCTTGTTCTTTGAGGGCTTCTCCATCCCTGGGGTCCCAGTTGGTGTCAAGTAGGACTGCATATGTGATAGGGCACCTGGCCAGCACCAGACTTCACCCACTTTTTCAATAAAGCAGGATGGAACCAATTTTGTGCCACCCCTTTCTCAGGGGCAAGAATGGGGTACCGTGAGATGTGTGGGACCAAGAAAAGGTACCCAAACCAGGGATGGGGGGATGCAATTTAGCAAATGTGAGGAATTTTCCCACCCAGAAGCAGAAGCATCTGGGAAAGGAATACTATTGCATCAATTTCCATCTCGTTCCTTTGAAAGAGCAGCTGAAACACTCTCTAGTGCTGTCTAATTCATCCTTATAGACCAGAAGTTGGCCCTCTCTTTCAACCAACCATGGATCCAAAGCAAAATAGATCCAATCAGCCTCGTATCAAAATTTCAGAAAGAAAGTAAACTGCTTCTGTTCTGAGCATACAGTTTCCCCTTGTTATTTTCTGAAGGATACAGCATGGCATAGCGTTTGTATTGTATTAGGTATTATATGCAATCCAGAAATGATTTAAAATACGCAGGAGGGTATGTGCCTTTTATAGAAGGGACTCAAGCATCCGTGGATTTTGTCATCAGAGCGGTCCTGGAATCAGTTCTCTGCAGATACCAACAGGTCACTGCGCTCACACCAGATACCCAGTTGTTGGCAAACTGCAGCCTGAAGCCAAATCTGGCTGTCACCTGTTTTTTAGAATAAAATTCATTGGAACCCAGCCACATCCATTCATTGATTTTCCAAGCTGCTTTTGCTCTTCAGTGGTGAGCTCATGCAGACTGAGTGGCTCTTGAAACTTGAAGTATTTCCTCTCTGGCTTCTTGCAGAAAGTTTGCTGACCTTCGCTCTGTAACCCCCTATATTCAGGCAGAGAAGCCTAAGATGACTCCGTTATTTAAAGTCTCTAGCTTTTAAAATTTGCTTTTCATCTCAACCTACGGACCCTCCTTTGTACTTTCCTGTTGTCTTTTAGGTTATTTCAGATACCTCATTTTTCAGTGGGGGGCTGTGTCCCTTTGAGGATATCTCTTCTAGTGAGGGGGGGGGGTTACGATTTAGAGTCACCATAGCCCTGTCTGCAAGACAGTCTTGTCCTGAATGACAGGAGCACACTCCGCCTGAGACCGCTTCACCTCTTTTCTGGTTTTGTCCGTAATCTAACGGGTTTAAGGGATCTTTGTAACACCTCCCGGTGATGGCCTGGCCTTAGAGCTTCCCGCTGCAGCTGCTTCTGTAGACCTTACTCTAGTTACCCTTGGACGCAGGAAGCCATCAAGTAATTGACCTGCCTGCTAGGGAGCTCGCTTTGCTCCTGCCTCCTCTCTTCCTTCTCACCCAGCTCTACCCTGTGTTGCTCTCCTTCCATCTGCCCTAGTGACTCTGCTTCAGTCCCAGGACAGGATGTCCTTTCCTTTTCTTGGCTGGCCTGGGGCGAGCTGGAGAAGGCCTGGTCTCCTGTTCTCTCTCACAGGAGTCACCAGCCTTTGTAAACTCTGCTGAAAACAAAACACAGTCTCTATGCCCCCTTGTCTGGAGCTCATTGCCTCTGGGACCAGGCTTAAACCTTTTGGCCACAGGAAGCCAGCTGGGCCTCACCCACCAGAAGGCAGCTAGGGCAGTGGACCAGGGTCCCCTATAGCACAGGGAAAGTAGCAAGGTCCCTGGGTGAGAATGGGGCAGGGCTGGGGATGCCAGCACAAGCCCCAAAGGAATTGGGGTCTATGGTCTGCTGTCCCAGAGGGGCTCAGGCAGGGGTGGCGGAAGAACAGAGTGGAGGGTTAACGTGTCCTGCATCCAAGTGGCATGAAGTCGGGGGGCACAGTCATGTGGGCTATGGGAGACATGAATACAAAGAGATGTGGGAGCAGTAGCTGCTGTGCAGCAGGATAAACTGTGAGATGAGCTTCCAGAGAGATCCAAAAGAGGGGAAAGTTGCCGCCATTTGGTGGAGGAGCAGTGTCCTTAGCAGCCACCACACTGCTGGAGACTCGGGAGCTTTTGAGTGACCCGCAAGATGGTGCTTCAATGCCCAGGAGCAGTGGAATTTGAAATCACTTGGGTGCTTTCTTAAACCATAGATTGAGCACCCATAGAATTTCTGATTTTTGAGGTCTTTGTTCAGGGCCCCAGATGTGCATTCATTTTTTTTAAAGCAATAGATTTTATTCCTTTACTTACTGTCAAAGAAATGCCCGTGAAACTCACGATCACAATTGCTTCACTATAGAAAAAACATTTGAGGGTCTTTTTGAAAAAAATGTGTATCTGGTGACGATGAGTTCCCATTTTGTCAATCGGTTGTTACTATTGGATGGTCCAATCCAATAGCTTTAGTTTTTTTTATTCCACAATTTTTCATTGGCACATTGTAGTTGTATATATTGATGGGATTTATTGTTACATATTTCCCCGTGCACACAATATAATTTGGCCAATATCCCTCCCTAGCACCAAATGTGCATTTCTAACAAGTCCCCAGGTAGTACTGGTGCTGACTGGTCCAGGTACCATATGTCTTGATCTATTTTCTTTGGCTATAACTAAATATCAGAGACCTGATAATTTGTGAAGACTAGAGGTTTCCTTAGCTAACAGACTGGAAAGTCTGAGAGGATGGTGCTGGTATCTGGTGAAGGCCTTCTTGCTGCTTCGTGACATGGTGAGACGGAGCAAGTGTGCTAGCTCAGGTCCCTCCTCCTCTTTTAGCCACTAATGCCATCATGTGGGGGTCCACCTTCATGACCTCATCCAGTGCTAATTGCTCCTCAAAGATCCCACTGCCAAAGACAGTCAATCTGTGAATGGGAGGATTGAGTTTCCAGCACCTGGACATTTGGGGGCACATTCTAACCACATCACCCTTGGAGAACCACGGGCCAAGTGTGGAAGAGGCAAAGTGGCATTCATCAGAGTCCTCAGCAGAACTCAGATGTGGGGAGAGGTGAGCAATATTGCTGATCATGTCTGCGGGACAGGAATGTGGTCCCCAGCAGATTGGTTACGCTAGTTTGGCCAAAACGCTGTTAAGCAATAGCACGATAGTAGAAACTTTCATTATAATCTAATTCTCTGTATTTTGGGAATTTGTTCACTATAAACAGGAAACGTTTCAAAACTGAGTCTTGGCTCTTTGTAATTTTGAATCCATTTAGCTGACTCTGTTCAAAGAGAGTCCCTCATTTGAACTTTCACTTAATAACGAAGGTGATTCAAGGGCCTAGGGTCTCCCTTCCTTTGCCATCCAGGTTTGTCCTTTCCATATTAGGATGATGTCAGTGACCTAAATTTTCAGTTAACAGACTCTCTCATTTGTTTTTTTTTTTTTTTTCTGCTTACAGCTGATAGATGATATACAATATAAACAACAACAACAACAAAAATGCTGGACAGCCAGACACATAATACATTGCCTATATGCTTCAAGAATATCCTGGGGGAGCTGGGCAAGGTAGTTGCACACCTGTAATCCCAGAGGTTCAGGAGGCTGAGGCAGGAAGAATCACAAGTTCAAAGTCAGCCTCAGCAACCCTAAGCAACTTAGTGAGACCCTGTCTCAGAATAAAAAAAAAAAAGAGTGGTCAGGGGCTCTGACTTAGTAGTTGAATGCCCAGGGTTCAATCCCTGGAAAGAAAAAGATTTTTTTTTTGAAAGAGAGGGACAGTAAGAGAGAAAGAGAATCAATTTTATTTAGTTTTTCATGTGGCTTTCATTGCTCCGACACTTCATTGTGTACGTGAGGCTGGGGTTTGAACCTGCATTCTGGTGCATGCCAAGTAAGCGCCGTAACCACCAAGCCCCAGCGCTCCAGCCCCTAAAAAGAGTATTTTGAATAACATGGAGTGGAGTGATCTGGAAGTAAATCCTAGGTTTTTCACAGGATTGATGTCTTTGCCTGAATGTCTGATTTACTTTCTCTATGGAAAAGACACATCAAATTTGGAGAAGTCGTATAAATGCAAACATGCAAATTTCAGAAGAGCTGGTAATTACTTCTGCTTGTACATTAGGCATGTCGGTCAATCACTGATTTCCTGAAAACCCTTATATAGATTTATTTAAGAGCAAGTGACTCATTTGAAAAGGAGAATATTAGAAACCTTGGACCTTGAAATTGGAGTCTGCTCTCATGGCTTTAGCCATTGACCTTCTTTTGACTTTAAGAGGGTATTCACTGCATCCTGCTTAGCATCAGGGGTGGCATTGGTGCCTGGGATGGACGGTGCCTGTTCTGGGTCCTTCAGAGCTCTGTGTATTTACAGGTTGTTGGGATTTGGGCCAAGGCTCTCAGACTTCTGTTTGGGTCTCACCATCTGTGAACACCATTGATGGTATGCAAGTCCATCAAATGCTCTGTAAGCCCAGGGTGAGAGACTTTTGGGGGTGCCAAGAAAAATCATAATAATATTGAACAACTCCAGAGATTTTAGCAGTTTTGGTTTCACAGGCTTCGAGGTTTGGAATTATTTTATAAAACTGGCTTGAAAATCATGAACCAGGCTTCCTTTGTGTGACTGGCAATGTTTCAGAAACCACGAGGATCCCTGCTTCTCAGAGGTGTTTCACAGGGAATCCGATCTATATGGGATGGAGTTTCCCCTCCCCTGAGAGCTGTTGTTTTCCCGGGAATCCCTCTTGCACTGGCTGGGGTGTTGGTGGGTGACCATGAAAATATGCTGGGCAAGAAGGGCAAGAACTGCTGCGACCTGTAGTTTTGGAGTTGGTGGAGTGGTTGGTGGTTGAGCAGGATTATCTGTGGAACTGGGGAAACTTGTCTGATGACTGCGGCATCTGGGATTTTGTTAGTTTTTTAAGGTGAAAGGTAAGGGAGGGAGGGGCAGGGTGATCCATATCACTGAGGACTTACATGTTGGGGTTTTATCCCCACATTTACATTAATCTTTGAGCTTCACTCTGTGACTCATAAATTCTACCTACAGCACTCAGATTCAACACAAGCTCCTTTAGACCAGGGATACTGGTGAGGTCCCATCCTTCTCCCTTCCTACACTGAGGAAAATGTGGATTCTTCCAGAATAATGGCTATACCTTCTTTTATCTTGGACTCGTAGAGTTTGTTGCAAGTTAATTGCATTTATAATAACAGCAGGTAACTCTTGGAAGGTGCTTGTGATACCACAGGCACTTTTTGGAAACTTTACATGTATTAACTTACTTAATGCTTATGAGAATCCTCTGAGGCAGGATCCTTTGGGTATTTTTATCTCCATTTTACCCATGGAAATGTGTCATAGGCTGTTTAAGTAACTTGCCTGAGATGATGAAGGAAATAAATGGCAGGATGTACGCACAGGAAGCTGCTAGAAGGAATTGGCCCCTCTGTAGCAATGAATTCTTTCTTCTTAATCATTGCCCTATAGATCTGGTATGAAAGCTCTCCAAAGTTTGATGAATGATGCCTGGATTTTGTTGTATCAGGGTTGATAAAAGGATCTTAACTAAGCCATGGAACTGGATTTGCTTTACCTGAGGCTGGAGCTGGGGTGGGGAGTGGGGAGTGAGCTATATAAGCAGCTGCTACGGAGGCGGTCTCCCAGGGGGCTTGGGTGTTTGTGCATCTTTGAGAAGAATCCAGGATGACAACCATCTCTTGTCTTGTGTTTTGAATTTCACAGGAGCCCAGTTGTTTAGGCTGCTACAGCAAATGTGGTGGAGGTCATTGGGGTGAAGTCTTGGGAAGGGATCCCACTCACCCGGCTTGCCCATCCTCGCTCCATGTTTAGATGTCTCCCCTCCCTGTTGTGTGTGCTGGGGGCAGTGGGTCATAGAAGGGGTAGCATGGCAGAACAAAGAGAGGAGTTCCACCAGGAACTGGCCCATGTTGGGGTGAAGCTGGGGACACTGACTTAACTGGACTCCTTAAGGGAGCATGAGCTGTGTGATCCCTTGCCGGCTGTCCCTCTCAGGACGGGGGTAAAGTGTTTACTGAACTCTGTCTACAGGTTTTGAGGTGCGATATCAAAGTATCAGAATCTGGAAGGAAATGAGAACGGCTGGACGTGGTAAAAGCCTCGCAAAGCAATAAATGCCTTGAGCAGTATTTCATTTTTAAACCTTTTAAAAGAATGAACTCAGAAGAAGTTGAAAAATAATAGTGTTCCTGTGTACACCAGCACCCAGCTTCCTCCAGTGGTGACATCTTACTTAAATACAGTGCATAATGAGAACCAGGAAACTGTTATTGGCACAATATAATTTACAAAACTGTAGACCATGCTGGAATCTCCCAATCTTTGTATTCAGTGTAAAATTTGAGCAATTTTTTTCT
>PVKS010037754.1:0-18418 GCA_004027875.1 Aplodontia rufa
TGCCCACCAAATTCTATATAACTTCATTATGATTTTATTTCATGGGATTAAGTTATTGGGAAAATATTTAGTTGTATGTAGAACAGTTTTTAGGGGAAATAACAATTTTGAAACTCTTGTATAAACTAAGAAGGGAAGTACATCAATGAATGCCTAAGGTCTGTATTAAATATGACTATTCTGTTGTGCATTACCTAGTTTGTGTTTCAGTGTTTTAAATAAATCTTAGAAACAGATAATTAAAGTACCATGTGTTTTATGTTCATTCTTCAGCATTACTTTCTAATTGAAACTTGTGCAGTTTGCAGCTTGATATATTTGTAGTTTATTGTGACAAACTTAATCCAGAATATGAGACTAAGCCTAGGTTCTTTTCAGCCTGTACACCTTCCTCACTAATGAAGTGTAGCTAGTAGCTTCCAGCTGACTCATGAGATCATTCACCAGTCAATCTGAATCTTCAGAAGTCTTGGTTGAGGTTTATAAAACAACCTATCAGTTTAAGCAATTATAACTCAAGTTTGTGTCTTTCTGTGCAGCAACCATATTAAGTTTTATAAAAACTTGCATATTTGCAGGAATGCACTTGAAAGGATTTCAGATGGTTTTGCTTAGTGCAGGGGAAATGAGGGAAAGTAAATTATTTTCAGTTAAACTGATTTCTACAGTCCTCATTCATCAAAACAGTCTACAGTTAAGCTTTATAGAGAAAGTATTTGTAAGTCATCATGTTAATTGACTATCCTGGGCTTTAGAAGAACCACCAATGGCAGAGATTATTTTTCCTGATTCTATTTTATATTTTTGAATATTTATAATAGCTTTATGAGCACACTGTAACTCCAGATAGATTTAAGTATCATTAAAAAATTATACATATGTAATTACATTCAAAACTCAGACCTAGTTTAGTTTCCTTGCATGACTTAGCGAATAGATAGAATATTCTAAATGACATAGTGAATTTTGCAATTGGTGCAGGAAGGAGTTGAGTTTACAGTGAACTCCATTTTGCATATGTGGGAGTTTATAGTACAGCTAATGAGGCTACAATTTGATATGTGTGTTTGTAGTTTATGATGGATATCTAATGTTTGAAGCCACAATGAATGGGATACGTTACAGAATGAAAAGAAAAAAAGGTAAAACAAAAGAAAAAATAAATCAGTTATTTTTGGTGAAAACTCTGGGAAGAAATTTTTGTTCTGAATCTGAGATGAATGGGCTCAAAATACATATGAAGAGTTAAAAAAAGAATGATTTTCATGAAAAATAGGATGGAAACTATTATTAAATATGGCCAAATAATCAAATAAAAAGAGATATTTATGCTCTTTTCCCCTTGCAGATTCTTGAAGAACTAGTAATTTCTATAACATAATTTAATAATTGTTGCATTATGTGTAATAATGATGAAGGGGTTGTGGAGAGATAGGTATGCTAGCACACTGTTGGTGGAAATTTAAACTGGTACAGCACCTCTGGAAAGCAGTGTGGAGAATTCTCAAAAAACTAGAGATGAATCTACCATACGATCCTGCTGTTTCTATCCTAGATATTTTTCCAGGGGACTTAGAATAGCACATTACAGTGACACAGTGAAATTGATGTTCATAGCAGCTCAATTTACAATAGCTAAATTATTGAAACAACCCAGATGTCCCTCTGGATGAATGGATCCAAAAACTGTGGTACATATATATATACCATGGAGTTGTACTTAGCAATTAGAAAAAAATGATAATGCAGCCATTGAAGGTAAATGGATGGCTATGGAAGAAATTATGCTGAATGAAATCAGCACAACCCAGAGAACCAAGGGTTGAATGTCTCCACTCATCTGTGGAGGCTGGAACTAGACCCTGGCCATTGAGAAAGTAGGTCAATTGCCATGTTTTAAACCCAGAAAAGGTATAAGGACATACAACCTAAGGCATTTGTAAAGATGTACTGGGAAGGAGGGAGGGGGAGGGATAAGGGTGGATAATTGGGGGGAGCTCTTGGGTGGTAAATCTAATATTCAGATTAGATATATATATATATATGTATGTATTTTGATTAGAAGCCTGTTTGGTCAACAAATAAATTTCTTAATAAAAAAATTACGTGAAAAAAATGCTAACTGATGTGGGGACTTAGGTAAATGTGGATCAGTTAGGCCAAGCAGTTTTAATAATGATTTTTGTCAATTGCCTTATCAATTTATAAATATTTATTTAAATGAAATGAGCAGACATTTTTAGGGGGGTACTAGGGACTGAACCCAGGGACTCCAAACCACTGAGCCACATCCCCAGTATTCCCAGCCCTTTTTTTGTTTGTTTGTTTTTTTTCTTTTTGGTACCAGGTATTGAACCCAGGGACTCTTAAACACTGAGCTACATCCCCAGCCCTTTTTTATACTTTATTTTGAGACAGGGTCTTACTAAGTTGCTTAGGGTCTTGTGAAGTTGTTGAGACTGGCTTTGAGCTTAAGATCCTCCTGCGTCAGCCACCCAAGTTGCTAGAATTACAGCATGACCTACCAAGCCTGGCCATGAACAGGCTTTGAAGAAGCTGCTTTGCAAAATTCATTAGTGGAAGTGATGAGATAATATCACCATTGTCCTGTTAATGTTGAAAGGGTGTGGTGATTTTAGATGGCAAATATCTATCAGAGGGCTCAGTATCAACCACTGTTCTGTACAGACTGACTGGAAATAAAGGAAGAAAATGATGTGAAATTCTAAATTATGAGTTAACCCTAAATTTAGGGAGGGAAAAGGTAAGCATGGGTAACTGGAACTACAACGCAATGTCCTCCTTCCTGTCATTTTCATAGACGTTTACCTCTAGGTGGAGATGGGTAGGTCTGACCATTGAAAAGCAAAGGGAAGTTTTGTATGTTACTTTCAGGCTGAGATGAATAAGAGGCAGAAGAACCATCTCCACTTTTTCTTTGATATACCAGTTGGGCATTCACACTGAAGTTGACCTTGTAAAATCTATCACCTGAGTCCCAGAATGACTTGAACTGGACAAATCATACCCCATTCTTCACAATCTCTGCTTCCTTTGTAACCCCTATTGTGTGAATCCACTGAGATATGAGGAATTGGGCTTAGTATTAACCTAACTAATAAAGATGTTTGGGATCTTAAGCAATACAGTAGACAGTTTGGAGTTACCATATAAAGATAATTGAAAACTCTCAATGTTATGTGTGTGGTATAAATTATCAGAGTATTGTCATAGATGCAGCACAGAGTCATGATGTAAGACAATGTAAGTGGCTGAAGGACATCTGTGTTAAGACCACACTTACATTAAGTTCAAGCATATAGTGATAATAAAGTTATCATTTATAATAACAACTTCAAAACAAATTTTACACAACTTTTTTCATTGTGTTTATTCCTTTCAGCCAAACTACAAGTCAGACAAGATAAATATTATGGTATTCATTTTAAAGATGAAGAAAATACTATATCTTAGAGAAAAATAAAAGGCATTTCATTTCTAAGGTCATAGTACTTGCATGTAATAAAATCATATTTTTTTCCAGATGATGAACTAAGTTAAAATTCAGCAGTCAAGAAAGTGTAGAACCATGAATTCCTGGTACAAAAGTCATGCTGAAAGTAGATATTTACAATCATTAGTTGTTCTACTTGTCTACAAAAATGGAAATACCAGAAATGAGTAGACAAAGTGGTAATTATCTGGAATAAACAATGAAGACAATTGACATCATGCTCAAGAAGTTAACATGCAGAATATGGGGCGTTAAGCTTAAGCCATAGCTTTCAGTTGACAAATTAGGATGGAAAGAAAAAGTCATCAAAAGGTGTGTTAATATCATTAAAAGACAAAAATGCATGAAGTCATTGAGGGTAGAGTTATTACACTAGACGTAACTTCAGTGAGTATATGTATCCTGTTTGGCATTTTTGCATAATACTCTGCAACTTCAGAGCTTTGTTATAAATTAATTACCTTTATATAGTGTTTATTGAATTCCTACTACCTGAAAAGCCCCATGAGAGCTAAATACAGAGCTCAGACATTCATGCACTAGATTTTCCAATATAGTAGGCAAGAAAATCCCATTATATTTATATAGATTAATAAAAATTATTAACTACCTTATAAAACAGAATAATGTAGTAAAAGTAACAAAGTTCTAAGATTTGGAGTTTGGGAAAAAAAATTTCCTTGGGAAGATTGGCGAAAATTCCTTGGAGGAAGTCACTTCCAGTTGCTTTTTAAACAGAATTTTTCTGAAGGAAAACTAGTGAAAAAATTATATGCAATAGTAATGGATGAAGCAAAGTGGGAATGCAAGAAAGACAAATTATAGACATATGATGGCAAGTAGTACTTTGTAGTTGGAGGATGGAATAGGAAGTACACATAAAAAGAAACATTTATTAAATAATTACTGTATGCTTTTCAGTTTGCATATCATATCTTATTTTCTCCTAAAGAAATAACAGTAAAATTTAAAATTTCAAAGTCAGAAAACAGATACCTAGAAAATTTAAGTGTATATTCGATATACATGAGCTACACTGAAGGGAATATTATCCAACGCTTTATTGTCTTAACAACGTACGATATTGCCTTAACATTAAATTTTATAAAGAGGTAGTTGGTAGCAGAATTGAACACTGTATCTAGGTCTGTTGGAGTTAACAGTTCTCAGGAGGAAATTAAACTTGATTTTACCGACTCACTATAGTTGAGTCTTAGGCTGGTTTCTCTGGTGAAATACACATGCTCCCATCAGGAAAGCATATGCAAAGTGGATGGAGATGAAAGCTGTTTGAAGGCGTCATGTGTCCGTTTAAAAAAAACAATTTGAGGGAAAAAGAGCAAGTACTGTGATGTAAAATTCTCTTACTACTTTGTAAACTTTGCAGAATGATTTGAACTCTTGTACTCTAATGTTCATACCCATAAAATAGAGATAGGTTCACTTTGGACTTGTCATCTCATTTAAATAACATATGAAAGTACTTTGCAAGTCTACTAGTATTTGAAAATTTCCAAATCAAAGTTGCTGGTACAGATATCATTAATGTCTTTGTAATATCATTTCTCATTATTATTTACCTCACTTCTATACCTTGATAAATTTACGTTCCACATAAATTTAGAGCCATCAGCATAATTTCTTTGGTAAATATTTTACGTTGTCTAAATGTCTAAGAATGGCTTGCATGTTTTATTTTAAGCAAATTTCTGGGATTAATGTAGAGGAAATGGCCTAGTGGTATGCCTGCTCTGAAGTAAATTGAGGATCTTTGTTTCTATTTCAGTTCTCCAAATATTAATACTTATTGCATCTGGAATGATAGTCAGAAATCAGGGTTTCCCTAATCTGGGAATGGTACGGGGAACTTCTCACTGTGTAGCAAGTTAAGGGTTTAAAGATTGCTCTTGGCAGGACACCAGGAAGTCAGCAAACCCTCAGAGAAAATTTCTTTTAAAAGGAGTTATTTTTCTCTTCTTTGATGTGCACATTTCTTAGCCAGATGGTGGTAGCCCCACAGGGAATTACTTCAGGCAATAGACTTCCACTTACAAAATATCTTTTTGGGAAACCAATGGATCTTTTCTGGTTGAATAATCTCATTGAGAAGAAAATGATAGAAACAGTTTTAAGCTGAATGTGCTAAACTCATATAGTATGTACATGTGAGAGCATGGGTGTATATTTGCCATGCATATGTGTGTGTATATATATATTTATATATATGAACCCTTAATTTTTTGGAAATTAATTTGCTTAAGATATAATTTGAATTTAATCCTGTGGGGTTGTTTTTTCTTGATATATTACTGAATGTGAAATTTACATAGTTTTAAAAAGACTTTAAAAGTTCTCAACTGATTAAAATATAACACAGCTAATGAAATCAAAGAAGAGGTGATCTATTGAAAGATTAGAATGATGCACACTTATGTTCTAGAACATAGGGGAAAAGGATACATAGCTTGGGGTTTATTAAGTAAGAATACTTACAAAGCTAGAAATTTACTTCATATAGAACATTGAATTCTTCTATTGAGTATGAAGTCTTCTAAGAGCCAGATCACAGAAGCATGAATAAATAATAAACCATTGACTTGTTTTTTAGTCTTGATTCTACATTATTTCAGAAAAACAAAACAAAACAAAAATTATATTCCTTTATTAAGATGTCAAATTATTGGAATGTTAACACAGCTAGAAACAGAACATTTCCATCACAGTTCCTCTATATTAAAGCCTATACTATGTGCTCCATTAGGAGGGACAAAGACCCTGCTACAGTGGCCATCAAATCTAGGTACACTTTCTTTGTGTTGGGTATAAAGGAAGGCTACGTTTAATGTTCTGTTTATACTTAAGTGGGAATCCGTGGCTGCATTCTGATAGACAAGATGGGGACGGGGGGCGGCATTCGTGATGCATGCTACTTTGCCAGCCTGGACAATAAAAACGTTTCATTTTTTGTCTCATTCTTTCTTCTTGATTGCAAAATCATGACAGGATGATGCCTTAAAATAAAGGGAAGCTGAATATTCAACCTGCACTTTCAGAACTGCATGTGAGAACAGCCCAACCCTAACTGGACTAAGACACAAAGAGGACGTAAGGTTTTTAAAAAAAGAGTCAAGCTAGTAAGACTTTAGTTTCTTATGTTAGCTTTAATTAACCAGTATAAAGCATCTTCTACCACACCCTAGTTTCTGTCAATCACTGTCTAAATTTTGCTATAATTTTTCCCATTAGTGACTACCTTTTGATATTACACTTTTTATTTTGCTTGTTGTTTGTATCTTTCCAGAAGCTGGGTCCACGAGGGTACCAGGTTTGTTGTTCACACTGCTATATCCCAAGAGCATAGAGAACACAAGAGCTCAATTACTTTCTGAATAAATAAATAATTTCATTTCTTACAAAATGACATGTTTACATTTATTAATCTCTTTTTTATATAAATATGAAAGCTAAAACAGGAAGTTCAAGTAATTTATTCAAGGTTAAATAATTAATGAACAAAGATATTGAATCAGAGAATTATAGAAAAGTGACAAATATGTGTTTCCAAAATTCAATTCTATGTATAAGTAAATCGAGGTCGAGTGTTAATGTTTTAATCAAGTAATATGTTTCTCTCTTTTATATTAAGATTCTGTATTTCCTGATTATTTCTTCTGGAAAATTCTTGGTAGATTTATTTAACTGTTTATTTTATATGCATATATGTTATAACAAGATGCAATCTTTAATTTCTTCTATACTCGGATTGGATTTAAAACATAGTCTCCCTATACTTAACAAAGGATAATGCACATAAAAATGCTCCTGATTTACAATGGGATTACATTTCAAGAAATCCATCATAAATTGAAAATATTGTAAGTCAAAAATGATATGAATACACCTAACTTCAGAGCTAACAATACAGCACATTGGAGAGTACTCATTGTTTGGTCTTATGATCCAGTGGCTGATGGGAAGGTAAGGCTTCCAGGTGTGGCCTAGCTTTGCAAGCAATCTAGTGCATATCACTAGCCTGAGACAAAGATCAAAGCTCAAAATTGGAAGTGAGGTTCTAATGAATACAAATTGCTTTCACGCCATTGCAAGATGAAAATTATAAGTCAAATCATTGTTAAGTTGAGACCATCTGTATAAACATGTGTGGGTACATGTGTATATACACATATATGCACATATCTATATGTAACATAATAAAACATATATATTGCATTTCTTTTTACTTGAAAGTCTTTTCTATGAAAGAACTGTTAATGCTCAATTCATATACTATAAGGCAATATGGTATTTCCTAAAGTAAATTATTTGAATAATTTTAAATTATTCAGTTAAGGGGCTGGAGCAGTGGCTCAGTGGTTTCTGCGCTTGCCTGGCAAACACGAGGACCCGGGTTCAAACCCCAGCACCACGTACACAACTGAGTGTTGGAGCAACTAAAGTCACGTGAAAAACTAAATAAAGTTGTTTCTCTCTTTCTCTCTCTCCCTCATTGTCCATCTTTAAAAAAATATTCAATTAATTTTGATAAATCTAACATTTATGTTCCTTTATAAAACAGAAAAAAATCAAATACTGAATATTTTATTGTAGCAGAAGTAACACTAATATTCTAGGAAGTCCTGAGAGAATTAATACATCTGAGTAGTGTTAGTAGATTCTATCACTGTCTTCACTTTAAGAAGAAAATCTGATTCATCAAGAGATTACAAACTTGGACCCAATCACAACTAGACCATCGAGAAACAAGTTTATAAACTGAGGAAGTCTGCCTCTGGGGAATATCCTATAAAATATTATGTTATGTTTCCACTTAATGGTGAACACCATACTAGTTGGCTTTGCCTGGGTGTAGAAATCATAGCACTTTATTCAACAAAAGCTAAATCCCATCTACTTTAAGACATAAATATTATTAAGTGTTCCCTTATTTGTCTTGATTCTCACTTATGCTATGCACATTCTATATTATACAACACAAAAAATAGATCTTAGCTTTTAAAAATAAATCTTGTATAAGATTTGAAATATGAGGATTTTTCTTTTTATTGTCAATCTTTAAATCTGCTCTCTGCATTGGTGGGAAAATATGTACATATCCTAATATATGTATATATTTTTCCCTTAAGTGGCAAACAAGAGATTAAGATCTTTGATAAATGGGTCCCATTCATATTCCACACAGGAAACATTAAACAAAAATCAGTTATTTTTCAAACTGTTTTTTTTTCTTTGTATCAAATTTCTGAAGAGTGATGACTCCTTCAATCTTAGAGGGCATTGATGTAATGCAGTTCATGCAAAGTAAATTTTTGTGGACACAACCTTGTAACTGTTTCCAAAGTTTTGGACTCCTGTTTTCTAATAGGAATTTTCAAACTCTTAAAATTGTAACTTGCAATAAGAACTATATTTTACATTGTGCCAAAATTTATAAACACATTTAGGTTCTTAACTGAAATTATGACAAACGGTCCTTACTGATTGCAGCTCATTGTGATGATTTCCATGCCATTCTAATTAGAATCCCTGCTTAAATTTTTTCTGTTAAACCTTTTAAAAGTTGCTAGTTTTGAAACATTATTTTATTTAATAATTGACTAAAGATTATAACCTACAATTTGAAAAACACTCCTCTAAATAGTTGATAGTGTTAACACCAAATTACTTTTTTTTTTCTCCTTTGGGTAATTGAAAAGTGGCCTTTTCTATTTTCTAATAAGAACATCACCAAAAATTCAATGTGTATAATTTCTTTGGATAGAAGGATGGGGAATATGGCAATTTGTTTTTCTTTTGTTGCATTTGTTGTTTTGTTTGTTTATAGTAGTTCACTTTTTTTTTGTTGTAACTTGCACAAATTATGTTTTGGAGTGATGCCTCAAAACCTTGTTGTGACATTGTCAGAGTCAAGTCTCCATAAAATTAAGATTGAATATTGAGCTGGAATTTTGTAAAAGAGTCTTTTATAATAAAGGGATGACTGATAGATGTGTAGGATAGGTTATATGGTCATGCTAGCAATAGCACATCTGGGCCTGGAATTTCAATATTTAAGGGTACTGGTAAAGCCAAGTTGAGATCTGTGATCAGGCAAGTACAGCACTCTAACAGAATCTACCCTCCCAGAGAGACAGAGTAGTTCTGCCTGAAGTACTTTCGAGAAAGAAAGGATGGGAGGAATATGTATGCTAGCCTCCCTGTCTCTCCACATCTGGTCTCCTACCAAGCTCTCCCATTAGCCTCACCTAGTGAGTACATCATCTAATGTGAGGTGGTCCATAGCCAGCCCCCTGATTGGTTCTGTCAGACCAACAAAAGTGGACAATGGGTCTTAGAGAAGACAAGAATGAATTCCTACATGCTTTTTTTTTTTCCAGATGAAATGAAGAGTATTGTGTTGCAAGTTCTAACAATTTCCTGGAAATTCCGCTCAAAGTATTTTTGTAATTACATGAGATTTTAAACATAATCCGTAACAGATCTTGGATCATGGTACATGCATGCTCACATACTGGTCATATATTTACCTCTGCTATTTTACTCTCTTGCAGACAGAAAAGTCAGTTAAGATTATTCAAGTAGCATGTTTTCTAAATTCATATGGAGGCCGAACAATCAAGACTGATCAGGTTGAAGGTGCAGCAAGTGCAAACCCCCTAGCCCAGGGACACGCTGCTTGTCTTTGATGGGAAGCATCACATTTGCTCTCTTACTGGACTCTCTAGAGAGAGAGCATAAAGGTTAACATGTCTGCCTGCAGACTTGTCAACTGGCTTCTCAAACAGAGAGAGGGAAAAACAGTCGAACGGGCTTTTTCCAGCTTATTTCATGTTACATTCTTCCGTGCTCCAACTTAGTATACACATACTGAAATTTTCATAATGTTTCATTTCCTCATCTGCATGAGGAGTACAGGGCATGGAATATACAGGTAAACATTGGAATTAAAGATCACCAAGGATTTGAACATTAAATGATGGGATATTTGAAGTGTGAAACGTAGTTCATATAATTGTTTTTTTGTGAATGTTAAGTGTCTTGCTGATTTTGGCAATGAAATTAAGTTTTTATAAAACATAGTAGCCCAGAAATTCTAGGTGAGTAGTAACATTCTCTGAGGTTTCAATTCTATTTTCCTATGGCTATCTACAAATTTACAGGCTTTTCCCGTGAAACTCAGATTCTTCTTTTATATGTGATAATGATGTATTGAAATTGGATGAATAGAAGAAAAACTTATAATCTGCAATTCTTCACCCAAATGAGAATTTGTTTTACTATTCTATACAAATATGAATGAAAATCAATGATCTTTCACTCTTAAAAAAAGTCCATCTTAACTGATAGATATCAAAAGTCATTCCTTTATATTTATAGTATTTAATAATGTTTTCTTTATTGCCTGGAATACCTTCTTCCAATTTTCATAGGTACATAAACTTAAATCTTATATCAAGATAATTTATGGACAGAAAAATTCATGCTTGATCATTATTTTTCTGTAGCCATTCTTCTTTCTCCTTTTATGGAAGTAACTAATTTTAGTGCTAAGTTTTAATTTTTTTGAATAAACTGATAATAAGTTTCAGAGGAAATATGAATAATATTTATTGTATTTCATATTTTAAGATCAAAATCAGAAATTTCTAAGCATAGGGGCTGGTGCAGTGGCTCAGTGGTTACGGTGCTTGCCCGGCATGCGCAAGTACACGGGTTCAAACCCCAGTACCCACATATATAACTACGTGTCAGAGCAACGAAAGCCATGTGAAAAACTCAATAAAAATTGAATTCTCTCTGTCTCTGTCTCTCTCTCTCTGTCCTTCTCTTTTTTTTTTAAAAAAAAGGAATTTCTAAGGATAGCCATGCACCATTTTATAACATACTGTTAATAATAGACTATGTATAATGATGTTTGTCTCATAAGATCATAAAGAAGCTGAGAAATTACTATTGCCTAATATTTTATACATACCTTTTCTATGGTTAGTATGTTTAGATTCATAAATAATTTGTTTGTATTACAATTGCCCACAATATTTTGTTTGTAGCAAGCTGAACAGATTTATATATACTAGGAGAAACAGGTTATACCATATAGCCTAAGCTGAATGAAGCAGGCTACATCAGCTGGGTTTGTGAAAATACACCCCATGATGTTTGCAAAATGATGAAATTGCTTAATGATGCATTTTTCTCAAAGGATATCATCATCATTATGCAATGTATAACTGTTCTGAGAGAATAATCTCCACATAGCAGGCTTTTGCTGTTGGTGTTGGGGAAAATGTAAAGTAAATAAGGCCACAATAAGTGTTAAAATCTAAGAATGTTTGTTAGTTTGTGGGGTTTCCAATCTGCCTGTATCCCAGTTTGCCTGTGGTTGAAGTTAAACATTTCCAGAAGCAGCATCTCAAAAGTCGTGTAACACTATGGTCTATAGAGTAGAGCACCACAAGGGAATTGTCCTAGAGCTCTGGAAAGATGTCAGCGAGTAATCAGTCATAGAAATTTAGAGTAAAAAAATGAGTAATGGCAGCACCAATAGCTGTGACAGTACTGGCAAAAGGTCTGGCCACTTCCAGTGTTCTAGCTCTCTGTTAACTTTGGATAAGATCATAATTTCATATAAATACATTCCCAAATAAATTATTCTCTTTACTTGCAATGTAAGTATAGTAAATATTGGTTGCCTCGCTCAGTGTAAGTTCCTTCATATGTAAAATACAATTAAATGAACTATTATTTACTACACAGATAGTAAATACAAATTGAATTATGGTGAAAGAAGAATAAGCTATTGTGTTAATTTGTTAATAAAGTCTCAGAATCTGAAACAAATGAGAAGATAATTTTTGCAAATTACAAATAATACAAATTTAATCAACTTAAGCTTAGGTGACAGAGCAGGTAAGAACTTGATTCTGTTAGAAAATTTCTTATTTTGTGAAGCTCTACTCTATTCTAATACTCCTCTTCTGTTTGAAGAAGAAATTAGTCTACTTTTTCTCCCCACCCCTACCTTTGTTACCTTCCACTTCCAGAAATGGGAAAATACAGGGCACATACAAGTCAGGGCCAGTGACTAAAATCTTAGTGATTACTCTTAGGTGTTGATTATTAAACTTTCCAAATGTTGTACTGTATCTTCTGGTAAGCTACAAGTTCAAATGATGCAGTATTATTTCTTAAAAATAGTGAAGATAAAAAATTTAAGTCTAATCTCTAAAATAAGACTTATGGGAATATTTGAAAATGTAGTCTAAATTTACCTAGCATTTGTAAAATCATCCCCAGTTGATTCTATTGTGTATTTAGTTCTAAAGACTACTAGAGTACATGAAGGAAAAATTGCAGATATATACACTTGGTAGCACAAAAAGCATGATATAAATAGAAATTTGCTGCTTTCATAAAGAGGTTTGACATGGTGACACTTTATGGGTGTTCTGTGGCTACTAATGAGGAACATGGTGATTGCAGATGCTGGCCCAAGATGGACACTGAGTTTTGAAGTCAGAGTGTGTTTTGGATTTAATACATCCCCTCCAAAATTCAAGTTAAAACTGTTTCCATTTTGTAGTATGAGATGGTGGCCTTCAGAAGGTTACCATGTCATGAGATCTCTGCTTCATGAATGGATCAGTGCTTTACAATAGGGTTTCAGGGACGAGTTCCTATAGTTGTATGAATTTCCAGAGATCAAGACTAATTGAGCCAGGAGAACACAGCACTTTATCAAGCTCGGAGTATTCTCAATTGCCTAGACACACAAATATTTTGAATTGAACTTTAGATTAATGGACATCTTTACTCATAGAGATCACAAAGAAGGCAAATAACAGAGAAACATATTCCCCAGAAGATTTTGGTATCCATAAACAATGGTCATCACAGCCATTTCATTGACTCTAAGTATAAGAAGTCAATCAATTTTTTAAATTAATTTAAAAAAGAAAAGGACAGTGAAAGAGAGGGAAAGAGACAATCAATTATAATTGGTTTCTCATGTGGTTTTCGTAGTTCCCATACTTTGTTCCATATGTGGTGCAGGGGTTTGAACTCATGTCCTAGCACATGCCAAGCAAGTGCCATAACCACTAGCCATTGCTCCAGCCCCTTCAGGAGATCTATTTAATGAAATGTTAGCATTTGTAATTCAGTTCTTAAAGATAAATATATAAACACTGCAAAGTTGTATTATATTTATTGATCTTAACTAAATAACATCTTTTTTTTTGTTTTTGCTTTTTTTAAAGAGAGAAGGACAGTGAGAGAGAGACAGAAAGAATCAATTTTTATTGAGTTTTTCACATGGCCTTCATTGCTCCAACACTTAGTTGTGTATGTTGGTGCTGGGGTTTGAACCCATGTACTTGTGCATACTGAGCAAACACCATAACCACTGAGCAACTGCTCCAACCCCTAAACATCATATCTTTATTTAAGTAAGACATATTGAATTGATGAACAGCTTATAAGGTTAATAAACTTATTGCAAATTGAATGGCAACAGATTAATAAACTTAGGGTAAATTGAATGGTGACAGAATACTTAAAGTGGAAAACAAAGTTGACAGTTGCCATAGGAGGTCAACTGAATGAAAAATGATAGAGGAAATTCAGAATCATGTAGGGCTGAAATCAAGAGAAAACTTAGCTTCTGGGATGGCCCCAGGAGAAATTACTTTTGGTCAAAAACCAAGAAAAATTTTGTCTTTTTTGAGGTCAGGCATCAATAATAGTTTCATTTGGCAGATCATAAATAACAAATATTTTCACAGAGACTCATGTTCCAAGTAGTCTAGATCCCTGAACAATGACTGTGGTTATAGAGCCAGTTGTACTTTTGTGGAGGGGAAGATGGCAGCGATGAGGTAAGGGGTCAGTAGTATTAGGCAAGAGAACTGCGAGGACACTGATGAGAATTGCCCAATGTGTTGTTGTGTTAGTCAGCTTTATCTCTGTTACCAAAATGATTTACAGGAGCAACTTAGAAAAGGAGGAAAAGTTTATTTGGTGCTCATCATTTCAGAGGTTAAGTCCACGGTTGGCCAATTCCAACCCTGGGTGTAGGTGGGGGGAGATTATCATGGTGGAAGGGTATGGAAACTGGAATATCTTTCCCCAAATCTAACATCATAGATATCATCATAAAGTGAGAAGATGTTCTGAAAATCAGTGACTTCCCAGATGAAGGGAGAGAACTTTATCTTATTTTTTCCTGGCCTCAAATATTTATATTCGATAGATGAAGGATTTTAGGAACAAATGTGATATGAGCTGGTTTGTGTCACGTATCTGGCCCTTGTCATAATCAGGAGTATATTACCATTCTTGTGACAGTCCTATCTATACTAGAAAACTAACGTGTGATTTTCCTGAAATTAGACTATATCATTGAGTCATACTTGGTAAGTTTCTTCCTCAGATCACTTTCTAGGAGCAGCGTATCAATTTCCCAATAGGAACATAGTATTAATGTGTTTAAGTTTGTGGAATTCAATTGTATTTGGATCTTTGGAACTAAGAATATCTTTTAAGTGCCCATTTGCCGTCCCAGTCATGCTCAACTCATAAATATAGGTCTGTGAGCTCAGGAAAGGCCATTTAGTGAGATTACCTTTTTAGAATATTTCCAAAGTTTCTAAAACTTTCTGAAGAAAAGAATTCTGCTCATGAAACAAAATATTCCAGGCCGAACACATTTTACATTCACAATATTCAAAGACAGACGCATACCAAATGTATAAATGCAAAAGGAAATGTTAAAGGGAATGCACTTAGAGCACAATTACCAAGATTAAGTAAACTACTTCTTTGGCAGTTTCTTTATGTCCCTGGACCGTGCTTATTGTAATTTCACTTACTATTTCTTAGATGGAAGAAGCCGTGTTGTAATGGTGCTGGGTAATCAGTACTGTCACTTATGTGTCTTCAATGCTTACAAATTTACCCCCACTGGTTCTCATTATAGATGAAATGAATTGTCCTGAAACAACTCTGTGGGGCACTATTCACACCAAGTAATGCTTAGTGAGAATCATGTTTTAGCTCTTGAAATACTTATTTACGTTTCATGGCATTTGGAATAAGCTGCCTGTGGTTTTTAAAATATTTCTTTCTGTATTTAATTCTTTTAATTCAGACATATTTAAAATAGGGAAATTTATCAAGTGTTTCAAGTACAGCATAAAATTATCTTAATTTGACCAAATTATTTTAAAATACATGTTTTAAATATTTCCAAATGAAAAGATTCCTTACAAAGAAAACATTTCCCAGAGATGGCTATTTTAGGAGCAGGATAATTGTCTTGAAAGTCTTGAACTGAATAACACTGGACACCATGTCACTATATCTGGATTTTACACGTTTCACTCTCACATTTTTTGTGTAGTACTTGGCAAGTATTCTGTTAAAAAGAATAGGAGAAATAACCCCTGAATATTACAAGGGTTATGTATGCACTTTAAAAATTCTGTAGCTGATGAGTTATGTTATCTCTTAGTGAGATTAGTGAAAAATATTTCCATAAATGTATGTGTTATTTAATAACATATTGTAATAAGCATATAAAATATCAAAGCTCTTTAACTTTTTAAAATATTTTTGAAACTTTGGAATATTTATTTAGGTATTTCATTTCTTTCAAATAAATACAATTATATTATGACAGAAAAAATTTTGAACCTGGACATTGTTTTATTTCTAAGGTTCATTATATATATAATATTTGGTTTCATTTTGACAATCATTTTGCAAGCATGAAATATAATTTGCCCCAATTCAGTCCCCTGTACTTCTCCTCTCCCTTCCCTCCTCTCTGCTTCTGTCCTTTTTCCTCTGCTCTACTGATCTTTCTTTTATTTATTTACACCTTTTTGTTAGTTTGGTTTCGGGGATTGAATCTAGGAGCACTTTACCACTGAGCTGCATAACCAGCCCCCTTTTCTTGCTTTTAATTTTTGTTTTTGTTTATAATTTTAAGTCAGAGTCATGCTAAATTGCTTAGGAATTTTCTAAGATGCTGAGGCTGGCCTCACATTATATTCCTCCTGTTCAGCCTCCTAAGTAGCTGAGATTACAAGTGTGTACTGCTGTGCCCAGCTTAATCATAGCTACTTTTTTATAGTGCGTTGTGTATATGCATGAAGGTGAAATTCACTTTGCTATATTCATATATGTAAATAAGAAGTTTTATTCAGATCCATGGTGATAAATGGATGAAACTGGAGAATATCATGCTATGTGGAAGAAAGCAAACCCCACAAAATCAAGGGTTTTATGTTTTCTCTTATATGCATAAGTGAGACCAAAATAAGAGAAACAAGAAAACAGAGGAGAAATTCCATAAAAATAGAAGAGAGATCAGTGGAATGGAGAAATGATTGAGTGGGAGGGAGAATGGATGAATAAAGAGAAGAAAATTTTTTATTCAATGATACTAATAATGTTCTGAATTTAATATTGTCTTGTCTCTCACTGTGAGGCAAAGTGTGTTTAATGGTTAAGGGGTTTTTAAAAATATATTGTAGAACCAATATTAAGTAAAACTAAATCTTTATAAGATTTGACTCTAAAACTAATGCACAGAAATATCATACTGATGAAAGTAAGTATCTTCATAAATCACTTTCATATTTTTAATCTCAAGGAAAAATTTGGGTAGTTCTTGGAATTCTCCAGTGTGGGTAGTGAAGTGATGATTTTGATTTGGCATTAAAAGAGGTTTAAATGAATGCTGATTCCACTGCCTTCTATTTATGTAACTTTGGCTGTATCTATATAAATGCTTTAAGTCTCAGGTTCTTTATATATTAAATTGGTAAAATAAAAACTTTATTGCGAAAAAGTATGAGGAGTATGTCAAGGGCTGGAGAGGAGAAGTTAGATGGAAGAGAAAAAAACAGTAGTATTGGAAAAATGAGCTGAAAAGGTGGACATGAGTCAGATTTGGGAGACATTTGTAGACCAGGCTAGAGTTTGAGCTTTATTGGACTTCGTCCTTTATTAGTCATTAGATATATGCAGATCCAGTTGAAGAAAGAAAACTGTCAGCACAACTGAAATGAATAGAGGTGAGAAAGTAGTCAGACTGAAACAAAAATTCAGGTGGGAGGTAATAGACCTGAAAGATAACTGTAGCCACACCATGGAAAGGAGTCTACAGATGTGAGAGGCATGCAGGACAAGATTTACTCTTGGAAGTAAATCTAATTTTCAGAATTTATATGTATATTTTATTATTTCATTAAAAGCTTGTTTGATTGTTCAGCAAATATTTCTGAATAAAATTTAAAAAAAAAAGCAAAAGAAAAGAGACATGTGTGTACAGGGCAACTCCTGCTTGTCTCTCCAGAGCTATTCTTGTCACCATGCTGTACAGCCTCACCTCGAGCCCTAAGGAAAGGAGCCAGCCTTCTCTGCACATAGAACCATGAGCCCCTAAAGAAACCTTTTCCTTCTAGAATGACTTTTGTCAGGTAATTTAGTTGCAGCAGCAAAAAAGCTGACTAAAACAAACATATGTGGAAGAGAAAACAAGTGTCAGTCAATTTCTCTTTTTAATATTGTTTATGAATGTATTCAAACACAAAAATAGAGTCAATAGCATTAGCATTGTGCCACACCTTGATTCCTGTTTAAATACATGACAGGAAGGACAAGACGAAATGGAATTAAATACCAATTTTAAGAACTTTCATAAAAAATGACTTCTACAAATTTTATAAATGAGAACTTTTCTCTCCCATTTACTACCTTTTTGTTTTCACTGGGAAAGGAGTTGAAGATATTGCTCTTCCATATATATGTGTGTGTATATATATATATATATATATATATATATATATACATATATATATATATTTTTTTTTTTTTTTT
>PVKS010037755.1:0-12142 GCA_004027875.1 Aplodontia rufa
CATGTGACCTGGAATGTACCTGGCAGACAAGGAATGAAACAGGCAGAGATAACATATGACCAAGGGAGATTCAAGTTAAAAAATTGAACAGGAACCTAGCTTGCATTTCACTTTGTACCTGTTGGCTAATGTGAACAGATTACTTGGGGTAGAAACCTGAACTAGTGGGTGCAAACACATAGGGGGAAGAAGCACAGGAAGTCTGGAGTGGCTGTGTTCATGGGCTATGGGGTGAGTGAAAGGCTGACTCCTCCACCTCACCACTGTAGTCCAGTGAGACTCCTGGGACTCAACTTCCAGCTGGCTTATTCAATGGCCAGGCTATTGCAGTGTTCATGTCTGGTCACTCTAGAGTGGCCATCAACCACTAAAGCACCAGAAATCTGTTCAGACCCAATCTCCACCCACCAGATCTTCATCCAAAGAATTTACAGTTCCCACCTTGGAAGTGCATTAATCTGACCTGAGCACACATATCTCGAACTGTCATTTCTTCCCATCCCATCCTAGCTCATATTGGTGAGGATGGAAGCTGAGAATTTTTAACTCAAGGTGGCAGCATAGTAAGCAGTACAAAAGATAGGAATAATTGAACAACAATCAACCCTTGCACCCACACCACTACATGACTCAAGAAGAAATGGAAAGAGAGAATTGGGCTATATGGCAACCATCCACAATTTTTTGACTGAATTGTATTCACTTTTCATAAAATGTCTTTTTTTTTCTGCATTTTCTTGTCCATTTTTCATTTTTGTTATTGTGTGTTATTGCTGTTCTCATTTGTGTGTGGTTTTCCATGAATTTTTATTTTTTATAAGTAGTTATTTTCCTCAGACTGATTTTGAAGGTTCAGATTTTGATTAGTATATCTTTTTCCCCCACTGGTTTTCAAATGTCAATTTCTCATGTTTCTCTAGCACTCTTCCATTCTAATTAAAATAAAATTCTATTTACCTCATTCTCTACATTCCTGAACTGAATTCCTTCTATTTATCTCCTCCTTCCTTATGACTCTCACATCTTACAGGTGCTTTGCACTCTCCCTGATCAAACACTATTTGAAATTGTGAGCTCTTTACTAGCTTCATATCAATTTTCTTAAACTTCATTAACTTTTTCATAACATTTTTAGCACTATCAGGTTTTCAAACCTGCTGCCTCCACAGTTATTTCTGTGGAGGTTATACTTGGCAGCGGCTATTTGCTGCAATGCCAGATAAATTCATAGTCACTTACCATTTTCAAAAATGGCAATGCTGACACTATCCTTTGTTTTTGTGGCAATTAACATTGTAGATATCATAGTAGGTGCCTAGTTATCACTTTAATGCTATATATTGTTTGCATTGTTTGCTTTAATTGTTTGTTTCCCCTACTGTGTGTGGTCCTAGTAATCTACAGGGATACTAAAATTTACAGGATTGAGATTTGGTTTCTGAAATAAAGTGTCCTTGATTTCACTGTAAAACAAAGAAGGGAAGCTACACACACTGAGAAGAAAACCCTAACTTTCAAAAAAAAACTAGAGAGGGTCAATCAGAAAGTTAACTCAGATCCCATCCCTTGGAATTTACCCATATTAGAAATGCAGAGAGAAGTCTTAGAACAAATAAGTTATTTCATTAAAGAAGATGCACAAAATAAGAGAAGAGTGAACCATCTTCAAATAATGTGCAAGAAGAAGTCCTTTGAAAATAAGAGAAAAACAGGCAAGGAAAGAACCCCATAAAATCCACAATCCCTGAACAAATGATCCCACTCATAATGAAGTGGATGAAAACCCAGAGAAAGGTTTTACAAATTTGATTACAAATATGTCAAATGAACTAAAAGAACATTTAAGTAAGGAATTAAGACAGTAACTACTGGAGATGGAAGACGTTTTTAATAGAAAAGTAGAAATGGTGAAAAGGAACCAAGCAGAACCCCTGGAAATGAAAGACGAATTCAATCAAACTACAATGTCACATGGATGCATCATTAACAGATCAGAGGATTTACACAATAAAATCATAGCCTGTGAAGACAGAATTTCAGGCACTGAAGACACTCTATCTAATCTTGAATAAACAGAATTTGGGAAGGGAAATAATTATAGATCATGAGCAGAATGTACAAAATCTGTGGGACATCTTACAAGACCATTTCTGAGAATCATTTAGACATAAGAGAATATGAAGAAACAAATTAAAAGCAAAAGAAATTTAAAAAAATTACAGTTACAGAAATTTTCTCCCATATTAGAAAGAAGATAGACAATCTCCTGCAGGAGAACTTCTGAACCCCAAATGAACACAGCCAAATGAGAAAGCCACAAAAACTTTTTGTAATCTAAATACTAAACACAGAGAACAAGGAAGGAATTGTAAAAGCTTCTAGAGAAAAATACCAGGCACATTTAGAGGTAAACCAGTAATGATCACTTCTGATTTCTCAACTCAGCAAGGAGGGCCTGGAATGAAATATTTCAATCTGTAAAAGAAGACAACTGTCAGACAAGGTTGTGTACCAAGCAAAATTCAGTTACAAATGTGAGGGTGAAAACACACTACACGACCAGAATATACTAAAAGAATTCATGCACACGAAAACAGAACTTCAAAAAATATTCAACAAAAACCACACAGAGGAATGAATAAACAATGTTCAAAGCCCACAAAAAAGACTGTTCAATAAATAATAACAAACCGATTTGAAACAGGATCAAATAGAGCAAAATATCAAAATGGCAGAAAGCCACAAACATGTGTCCACACTAAGACTGAATGTTAATTTTATCAACTCCTCAATGAAAAACACACATAAGGAGATTGAATCAGATATCTTAATTCAAATATATGCTGCTTGTAAGAGATTCATTTTTTAGGAAAAACCACTCACAGTATGGAGGTGAAAGGATAGCACAATATATTTCAGGTATATAGTCCCAGAAAACAAGTATCATTACCATACTCATATGTAACAATTTCAAAGGAAAATTAATCAGAGAGACAAAGAAGTCCATTATATTCTACTAAAGGAAACAATCCAATGAGAAAATAACCATAATAAACATTTAGGTTCCAATATCATTGCACCCAATTAAATGGAAAAAAATACTCCATAACATTAAAGTCCACCTTTCTTCCAATACAAGAACACTGGGAGATTTAAATAAACCTTCATCATTAATACACAGGTCATCCAAAAAAGAAAGAAAGTAAGCAAATGTATTTCTAAACTGAACAGCACTATATATGAACCAAACCTAACAGATTTCTACAGAAAACTCCATCTCTAAAGAGCTAAGTTTTCCATCTTCTCAGCTGCCCATGAATGTTTGCACAAACCAGTCATCTTTTCCACTCTTTTGTAACATGCTTCATTTTGTGAATACATTTACCTAAAAGTCCATTGGAGTTTCTCAGAACTTCCCAAGCTTTGGGTATGCTTCAAACTGTAGCCTTTGTCACCAGGAGAATGGAGTATGCCAGATTGTGTCAGCTTTCAGGAAAAAGCATATTAGTAATTGGTGCTTTATAATTGTCCCAAGACAGTCAGAATGTTGGAGAGAATGTTTTCTCTTGTGTATGGAAACTAGAGAATGCTCATTTCTATCTAGAATGTGGAAGCATTATAGAGGAGGCATGAGGTCAGGGAATGAGTGAAAGGCAGAAGATCCTGGGCAAGGGTTATGCTTAACTTACTTTGTCTGTACCTATGTATGCATGAATATGTAACAACAATTCCTTCCAATGTGTAAGACTATGCTGTGCCAAAAAAATAAATAAATAAAAAATAAGTATAGTTATGAATGGGGGAGGGAAAGGCAAAAGGGAGGGAGGAGAGGAAGGGAATGGGGGAGGATCAATGCAATTGATAGGGGGAGGATCAATATAATTGTACAATTGCCTCCCATGAAAAGCCCAGATATACACAGGCAAGCATATAAATCTAGCAATTTAAAAGATGAAAATACATGTGTATGGCCATTTATATCTTTAACATTGGAAATTTCAGAGACATGAGGTCAGGAAGTGATTGAAGGCTGGGAGATCCTATTCAAGGATCAGGTTTAAGTTACTCTGTTATTACACATGGATGTATGAATGTAAACTAACTAATCTCTTCATTATGTAAGATGATGTTGAACGAACAAAAATTTTTAAAAACACAAAAAAGCCCCATGAAACAACAATAACACCAATCAGCATTTTGAGTTTCTCTGCACCCGTCACTGGATATAGATGCCACACTGACTCCACTGGCTTGGCTGCTACCACCACTGAAGCACCACCTGGAGACTGTTGAAGACTGTTTAAGGTTGTCTTCAATGTAATGTTTCCTCTTCTACTATTCAAATTACTGATATTCTAAGGTGCTTTGACCTTATTCTACTGAGTTTTATTGAATTCCATCAATCACCAAAGCATTTGTAATCAGTACTCCTGGGATCATCATGGAGAGGCTAGGCATGAAGTCCCTCCTCAATTGCCATCTTCTCTCATTTTTCCGTATTTCTTCTTTTGAGAAGTATCTGTTCATTTCCTTAGCCCATTTATTGATTTTGCTATTTGTTAAGTTTTTTGTGCTTTTTACTTATCTTGTATATTAATGTCCAATCTGAGTAATAGTTTCAAAGATTTTCTTCAATTGTGTGGATTTTCTCCTCACACTCTTGTTTGTTTCCTTTGCTGTGAAGAAACTTTTCAATTTGATTCCATCTAACTAATTAAATTCTAATTTTATTTGTTGTGCTTCAGGAGTTCTCAACAAATTCAGTTCCTGAGCTCACACTTTGGAATCTTGGGCTTACATTTTCTTCTAGCAGGTGCAGGGTTTCTGGACTAATTGCTAGGAATTAATTTCACTTTGAGTTGAGTTTTGTACAGGGTGGGTGATAGGAGTAAATTTCATTCTACTGTGTATGAATTGCCATATTTTCCTGACCCATTGTTTAAAGAGGCTATACTTTCTCCAGCATAGCTTTTTGAGACCTTTGTGAAATATGAGAAAACTATATGATTTATTCAGCTTTTTCACTTCTGAGACTGAAAGACCTGACAAGAGAATAATTTAGGAGGAAATAGGTTTATTTAGGGGAGCACAGTATCAGATGTCCCAGCCCAGGGAAGTCCAGTTCCTTTCTTTGTGACTCAAGGTGTGGCTGAACACTATGGTGGAAGAGCATGAGAGGGAGGAGAGATAAAATTGTGACATCAGGAAGAAGAGCAGAGAGAGAAACTCCATGAGAGATACAGAATATATACCCAAAGAAATACACCCATGAACCACCTCTTCCAGCCACACCCTTCAATCCTACAGTTGTCTATAAATCCCCATAAGGGATTATCTCACTGATTGGGTTAAGGCTTTTATAATCCAAACAATTCACCTCAGATTTCCTGAATTATCACATGTGAACTTTGGAGGGCTCCTCATATTCAAATCATAACACTGGGGGTTGGAGAAGTAGCTCAGCAGTTATGGTGCTTGCCCAGCATGAGCAAGTACACAGGTTCAAACTCCAGCACCCACATATACAACTAAGTGTCAGAGCAACGAAAGCCATGTGAAAAACTCAATAAAAATTGATTCTCTCTGTCTATCACTCTCTCTCTCTCTCTCTTTCTCTCTCTCACATACACACTGTTCTTCTCTCTTAAAAAAACACAACACTGTATTTAGGTGGGTTAGCTCTGTGGCATCTATTCTGCTCCACTGGTCTTCATGCCTGATATATTGCCAGTGCCATACCTTTTTTACTACTACAGCTCTGGAATATAATTTCAGTCCAGCTATTGGTTCCTTCTGGTGTGTTTTATTGCCAATGATGGGTTTGGTTGTTCTAGGTTTCTTCTTTTTTCAAAATGAATTTCACAGCTGTATAGTCTATATTGGTGAAGAATGTTATTGGATTTTAATGGTAATTGCTTTGAATCTGTATAGTATTTTTGGTAGTATGGACATTTTGACATTATTAATTCTGCCTATCCAAAAACATGGGAAATTTTTGATCTTCTAAGGTCTTCTTCAATAGAACCTCTATAATGAAAACTATAGAACACTAAAGAAAGTAATTGAAGAAGACCAAAAGTGCCATACAGATCCAATGCATTAAAATTCCAATAACATTCTTCACAGATATAGAAAATGTTTTTCAGGCTATTGTGAATGGAATAGTTTGACTGATTACTTTTTCAGTAGATTCATCTTTAAAATTTATGTTCTTTTTCTTGCTGTTGATTTCTAGCATTATTCCATTATGATCTGATAAGTTGCAAGGGATTATATAATTTTTGAGTTATCTATGATTTCCTTTGTGGACCAATATATGAACTAATTTATAAAAACTTCCATGTCCAATTGAGAAATTGGTTAAATCAGCTGTTTTGCAGTAGAATGATTAGTAGATGTCCTCTTAAGTCCAGTTTATTGGTAGTATTATTTGGGATGGAAATATCTTTATTGACTTTTCTTTTATAAACCTATTATTAGTAAGGGTATATTGTAATCCCTTATTATTTTGGGGGTTCTATGAGAAGTTTGTGTCATGCACTGGTTTTTTTAATTTATTAGATGGACATAGAGATACAATTGAGGGGAAAAATTATCAAAAATTCAAGAACCAATGTATATATATTTAGTTATCCACGGCTAATGCCATATCATGGATGTCTAGCTTGGGTTCCCCCTGTTGCTGTTTCCCCCAGAACTCCTGAGTTAAATGGATATTTCATGTAGGACAGAGATCTCCTTCTGAGATGATTCCCCCATATTCCCACCCTCCAGTCTCCTAGGAGTTCTTCCTACACCCTCCCCCCATCCACTTCTCTACGCCTTCAAGTGTCTTAGGGAGTCATCTCCCTGTTGCATTGAGAATCACATAATTTGAAGTTATTATTAGCTTAGCCGTCTAACATACTGCTTCCCCATGTATTCTAACTTCCACAGATGAGAGACACCATTCGGCCATTGAGTCTCTGAGATTGGGATACTTCACTTAGCATAATTCTTTCCATCTCCATCCATTTGATTTCAAAAGCCATAATATTGTCTTCTCTAATGGCCGAGTAGTATTCCATTGTATATATGTACCAAAGTTTTTGTGTCCACTCGTCGAGAGAGGGGCATCTGGGTTGGTTCCATAATCTAGCTATAGTAAATTGAGCTGCTATAAACATTGAGGAAGCCACACTACTATATGCTCATTCTAACTCTTTTGGGAAAACACACAGGAGTGGGATAGCTGGGTCCTAAGGTGGTTCCATCCCTAATTTTTCGAGGATTCTCCACACTGCTTTCCAGAATGGCTGAACAAGTTTGCAGTTCCACCAGCAGTGTAACAGTGTTTCTCTTTTCCCACATCCCCTCCATCATCTGTTGTTGTTAGAATTTTTCATTTTTGCCAATCTAACAGGAGTGAGGTGGTATCTCATTGAAGTTTTGATTTGGATTTCCCTTATAACTACTGATGTAGAGCATTTTCTCATATATTTATGGGCTTTCTGGACTTCCACTGTTGAAAAGTTTCTTTTTAGATCTGTAGCCCATTTATTGATTGGATTATTTGTGATTTTGTTGTTTAGTTTCTTCAGTTCATTGTATATACTGGATATTAACCCTCTGTCCAAGGTGTAGCAGACAAAGGTTTTCTCCCCTTCTGTAGGTTATCTCATGATGCTCTTGAATAGATCTTTAGCTGTGCAAAAACTTTTTAATTTAATTGCATCCTATTCATTTATTCTTGACTTTACTGCTTGAGCCATTGGAGTTTTGTTGAGGAAGGTGCTGCCAACTCCTATGTCCTGTAGTGTGGGCCCTATTTCTTTTTCTAGTAAATTTAAATTTGTTGGCTTAATATCCATATTTTTGACCCATTTTGATTGAATTTTTTGTTCATGCAGTGTTTTTATCAATTAATTGTTGTATTGACATTTGGGGCAAAAATGTGTTATGTCTTCCTGTTAGATTTTTCCTTTCACTACAAAATAGTGGTCTTTTATTTCTTCTAAATAATTTGTTTTTTAATCTACATTGTCAAATATGAGTACAGCTACTCATATTTGTTTTCTTGGACCATGTGCCTGAAACATTTTTTTCTTATCTTTTCAACTCCAGCCTGTGATTGTCTTTTACTAAGAGATAAGACTCTTATAAGCAGCCTATACTTTGACTCTGCTCTTTGATCCCATCTGCTAATCTTTGTCTTTCATTGACTATTAACAAAAGTATTAATATGAATATGTGTCTGTAGACTATTGCCAATTTGCAATTTTACTGCATTTTATATTTTTTATTTAATATGTTATGGTTTGGATGAATGATATCATTCAAAAGTTCAATATGTACGACAGTGCAAAAAGGCTGAGGTGGAATCATTGGATTATAAGAGCCTTAGCCCAATCAAAGATTCAATCCCCTGGTAAGGATTTACTGGCAACTGAAGTCGTGTGGGGCGTGGCTAGAGAAGGTTGGTCATTAGTTGCTTGCCTTTGGGTACATGTATTCTATCTATCCTGAAGTTCCTCTCTTTGCTTCCTGTACCCTTGCCTTGACCAGATTACTTCTGCCTCATTCTTCCACTATGATAGTCAGCTCCAAGGAATGAAGCTGGCTACCTGTGGATCAAGATATCCCAAACCATCAACACTGAAATTAAACTTTTCCTCCTAAAACTGCTCTAGTTGCATCCTTTAGTCACAGTAATGAAAAAGCTGACTGAAACAAATCGGTATCAAATTTGGGTATTTGTTGCAACTAATCTGAGCATGTGATTCAGAAGATTTTGGAGTTTTCTGAAATTTTGGGGAGGAATTTTGAAATGTTTAGCAGTGCAAGCTGCAAATGCTTTAGATTGCTGTAAACAAAGCATAACTGACAAATCTAGAGGGAGCTCAGAAAACAAGAATGCCAATAAGAACATAGATATCAAAGACAGGGTTTATGAGGATTCAGAGGAGAAGGAGGATTATATTGGAAGTTGCACTAGAGACCACTCATGTTATGTTGTGGCTAAGAAATCGTCTGCAATTTCCCCTTGTTCTGATACTTTCTGTGAGGATTATTTTAAAAGTAATGTACTTCTTAATATGGTGGAAGAAATTTCTAAGCAACATAGTATTCAGGTGGTGGCATGCACATTCCTGACAAATTTTATTCAAGTTTATTGCAATACTCAGGATAGAAAACAGAGCAGAAACATTTGAAAAACTTGGACTTGAAAGGTGGGAGTAAAACTAGAGATAAGGAAGTTGCAGTTTTTAAAGACATTACCACCACTAAAGAAGTTCTGAATTTTGCCTGGAAACAATCAGAAAGGTGACTGGAAAACGTCTCAGGAATTCATAAAACCACATCCACCTCAAGCCCAAGGGAGTAAAAATTCCTTTGAGAAGATTGAAGTGGGATACCCTTTTTTCAGAAAGTGTCTAGGAAGGTTTTTCAACATGCTCAGCATACTAGGCACTCAGAGGCTTCTGCACTCATGGTCTCTGGAGGCTTGACTACTGCACAGAATGTTGAAAGACATTGGTTTCAATCAAGTGTTGCTGGTTATTCAGAACTGCAGGTTGCTGCAGTTAGGGGGTAATGGAGGCTTATGCCACAATTTCAAAGGAGTGGAAGTTCAGGTATAGTGCAGCAGTTTCAGAGTTCCTGTGGGCAGCCCCCAAGAGGGTAATGTGTGGACATATGAGGAGGAATTAAAATATTCAGTACAGTCACCTGAGATTATCAAGTGCCAGTGTCATTGGAACCTCTGCTGAAGAAAGCTGAACCAATTGAACACAGTCAAGCCAACCCAGAGGTAACTTGGGCTACCACTTACAAGGCCATATTTTGGAGCTGCACCAGAATATTTTAAGAGAATATCATGATGCCATGTGCTCCAGATGCTGGACATGAAATTACAGGAATTGTTTGCCCAGCTGGATTTCAATCCTGTTTTGTTCCCATTCATTCTTTCTATGTTCCTATATTTCTGAATGAAAGTATTTACCATCATGTGCATTTACATACTGAACTTATGTAACCTGATTTGTTTTTTTTGTTTTTTTTTTTTTTTTTTTTTTTTTTTTTTTTTTTTTTTTTTTTTTTTTTTTTTTTTTTTTTTTTTTTTTTTTTTTTTTTTTTTTTTTTTTTTTTTTGCAGGAGCTGAATTTGCCTTGCAACTCAGTGAAGAATTTTAGCTTGAAAACTTGGTCATTCTTGAAATCATTGAGACTAAGGGGACTCTTGGAAATAAACTAAATGTATATTGCACTGTGAGATTATAATAAGGTTTTGGGGGCCAAAAGCAGAATTTTATGATTTGTGTGAAAGGTGTTGCCCAAAAGCTCAAGATGTGAAACAATGAGATGCCTGAGATGAAATGGTTGGGTTATAAGAGTCTTAACCCAACCAGTGAATTAATTACCTGAGAGGGATTTACTGACAAATGAAGTCCTGTAAGTTATGGCTGGATAAGATGGGTCATTGGGGGTATAACTTTTGGGTTTGTATTTTGTGTGCAGTATGAAGTTTCTCTTTCTGCTTTCTGGAGCCATGTCTTGACCCACTTCTCTTTGCCACAATCTTCTTCTGTGATGATCAGCCTCAAGAAATGCAGTTGGCTGCTTATAAACAAAGACCTCCAAGACTGTAAGTTCCCAAAATAAACTTTTATTCTTAAATTATTCTGGTTGGGACCTTTAGGTACAACACTGAAAACATAACTAAAACAATTTCTTATATTCTTACTGAAAAAAATATTTTATCAATTTTAAGGCTTTGGGAATTGCTTTTTTCCCACCTCAGTGTGAAATTTGTCTTTGAACATTCTTCATAGTGCTGGTTTCATGCTCATTAATTCTTCATTTGTTATTGTCATGGAATGTTATTTCCCCTTCTAACTTGAACCTGAATTTTGCTGGGTATAATAACCATCACTGCCAGTTGCTTTCTTTTAGGTTCTGAAGTATCTCATTCCAGTCCCTCCTTGCTTTAAGGGTTTGATATGAGAAATTAGAAGTTATTCATATTATTTAGCCTCTAAATGTGACCTGATGTTTCTCTATTGCAGTTTTTACCATTTTTTCCTTATTTTCTTTTGTTATGGTTTGGGTGAAAGGTATTCCCCATAAAATCATGTGAGAAAATCCAGGAAATCTGAGGTGAAATCATTGAGTTATGGGTACCTTTTTTTTCAGTGAGTTTGTACCCTGATGGGATTAACTGGCATCTGTAGACTGGTAGATTATGGCTGGAGGAGGTGGATAACTGTGGACATGTCTTTGGAGTATATGCTTTGCGGATTTTTTTTTTTTCACACTTGACACTGGAACCATGCCTTCTACTGTGAGGTTCAGTCTCACCTTGAGCCTCAAGGAAAGAGCTGGCCTTCTATGGACTAAGACATCTGAAATTGTGAGTTACTAAATAAACTTTTCCTCTTCAAATAGTTCTTTTCAGGTTTTTAGTCACAGTGGCAAAAAGACTGATTAAAATGTTTGTGCTTCATATTTGTTTATGATATGTCTCTGTGATTTTCTCATAAAGCTGGATCTATTTGGGGTCCTGTCTGCTTCTTGTATGAAGATGTCAATTTCATTGTTAATATGGGAAAATTTTTCTCCAAAAATATCATCAAAACATGTCTTCATGCCTTTAGTTTTTATCTCCATCTTCCCATCAATCACAATGATTCTCAGATTTGGTCATTTAAAGTTGTCAAAGAGATCTTGAATATTCTGGTAATGTTCTATATTTTTTCTCTTACTGAATTCTGCATAGTACAAATCATACAACTTATCCTCAGTGCCTGAAGAACTGTGTTTAAGGACTGAAGTTTTACTTTCTATACCATTGAATCTGTTAGTGATACTTTGAATTGAGTTTGTAATTTCATTGAGATTGTTTCTTTTCTAGGAGTTCTGCTTTGTTTCTTTTCATCATTTCTATTTCTTTATTAAAGGTTCTTTTGTCTCCTGGAATTGCTTTCTTAATTCTTTCATTAAATTTTCATTTAGTTCATTAAAAATTAGGTAATCATGCTGTCTTTGTTACTATGGCCCTATAGTAAAGAAGACCAATGGAATAGAATAGAAGACCCTGAAACAAACCCTCAAATCTTTAAACATCTGATTTTGACAAAGGGGGACAAAATATTACATGGAGGATA
>PVKS010037756.1:0-18168 GCA_004027875.1 Aplodontia rufa
CCAAATCTTATTAATATCTCTTTCACTCTTCCTCTATTTCATTACATCTGTCTTTTCTTCCTCCAGGGTTAGTTTTTCTTTCTTTTCTTTTTTCTTTATTTCTCTTTTTCTTTCTCTATCACATCCTTTACCTCCTCCACATTCTCTCTGTGCACGATTGAACAATACAGCCTCCTCTCTAAATTTCACTTACGTTCCCTTCTCTCTCAGGCTTCCAATTAGTTTATACCTTTTTACCCCCCATCATTAATGCTGTGTAACCACTACTGCCATGAATGCCAAACTCAATAACTATTGTATGCTTTGAAGTCTGACATTAGGTGATAGTCAAGTACTAGTGTTGCCAAAAGTATTGACTAACACTACCATTCATTCCATAGGTGGAAATTAACAGTGTAATACAGACTGTACTAAATAACCAATTTAAAACTATTTATTGCATTGGTTGTTCATATTGATGATCTTCTATTAGCTCATGAGGAGTTGGAAATTTTAAGGGACACTAACATTCACAGGTTAGGGGTTTGACTTCTGAACTTAACTTTCCTGACAATACCCCAACCCAAGTAAAAGACAGGAGAAATCTCCCAATCCAACAGCAAAGATCCAAAGAAAAGCAACAAGATAGAGATCTCAGGCCAAGAATTTCCTTCAATTTATGGAGTGAGAAGAAGCCTGAGCAGAACCCCCCCCCCACACACCTGTGTGTGCCAAGGACTCTGGTCCCACCACAGCAGGCACACACCTCTCGGGACCCCACACCCAGATGCTACCAAGCTGTCATGCACACCTACTAGATCCAGTTACATTGGGCCCATCCCACCACCAAGGATCCCAGATCCCAGTGCAGCACATAGGTTGGTCCACTCTGGCTCACCCCACACATCTGGGACTCTAGCACCCCTTGACATACCTCTACTGCATAGGTTCACAAATGCAGCTGACTCCCCAGTAACCCCACCAGGTGCCAAGTCTAAGTCCTGGAACTTTAACCCAAAAGCTGCAACAAAACAAGGCTCCAGGCAAAAATAGCCTTTGGAAGGAAGATGTTATTAGAGAGGTAGTATCTGATCCAACCCTTGAAATATAAGGAAGAAGAACCCAGAGACTTGTTTCCACACAGGGATCCCCAATTCAAAAATCCAGAAGAAGCTCTTCAAAGATGGGGAATCAAACTAGAAGAGGTTCACCTCAAACCCAAAACTCCCCTAGCAAGGAGTCCACAGCCAGGGACTAGGAGGAAAATCTAGAAGAAATTATCAATGATCTGATAACAAAAAAAATAATGAAATAAAAGAAGAGTTATTGAAGGGAATAAATGAGAAAACTTAAGAGTTGAGAAACTCTATCACGAAATAAATAGACATACTCAAAAAGGAAGTAATAGAGCTAAAATCTCCAGTCAATGACATAGACTAACCTCTGTAAAAAATAGAAAGTAGAGACTCTGTTTTTTACAGAGGTTAATCTATTATTAAATTCTTCCATGATTCCTCTCGTGTCATACCATGGAATTTTACATAGCAATTAGAAACAATGATAGTGTAGTCTTTGAAGGTAAATGGATGGTGATGGAAGAAATTATGCTGAATGAAATCAGCAAAGCCCAAAGAACCAAGGGTTGAATGTCTTCACTCATCTGTGGAGGCTGGAACTAGAACCTGGCCATTGAGAAAGGTAGTCTATTATCATGTGTTAAATCCAGATAAGGTGTAATGTTATCCAACCTAATACATTTTTAGGGATGTTGTAGGAAGGGGAAGGGGGGGATAAGGATGGGTAATTGGGGGGCACTCTTGGTGGTAAATCTAATCTTCAGAATCTATATACATTTTATATTATTTTGTGAAAAACTTGTATGCTTGTTCAACAAATAAATTTATTAATTAAAAATAGAATCTCTGCTATTGAAAAAACAACTTCTGAAAATGAGGACAGGCTGAGCAAGCTTGAGCGCACTGATGACATAAAAAGAAAAACAACTAAAAGAACATGATAAGAATTTTTAAAATGTCTCAGATGAAATGAGAAGATACAACCTAAGAGTAATCAGGATTCAAGAAGAAAATGAAAAGTGTGCGAATGGTATGAGGAATATCCTCAAGGAAATTGTGAAAGAAAACTTTTCTCATATAAAAATATAATTAGATGTGCTCATCCAAGAATCTTACAGGACACCCAATTGGCCTAATCAAATGAGAAAGTCACCAAGACAAGTCATATTCAAATGTACAACAGGGATAGCATGGAAAGGATATTAAAAGCAACAAGGCAGAAACGCCTAATCACATTCAGAGACAAACCAATAAGAATTGACTTTGACTTTTCAACCCAGACTCTGGAGGCAACAAGGTCATGGAAAGAAATCTTTCAATGTCTGAATGTCTGAATGACCACAGCGTACAGCCAAGAATATTATACTCAGCAAAACTCAGCTTCAAGTTTGATGGGGAAATAAGAACTTTTCATGATAAGATCAAACTGGCAGCATTTGTGAACAAAAAACAGCCTTACATAGAATTCTCAAAGATACACTCCAGACAGAAGAATAAGTAATCAATACCAAAACCCACAAAAAGAGGAAATTCAATAAAAGTACATCCTATCAATACCCAACCAAGACAGCCACAGAACTTACTAATAATATGCAATGACTATGAATCACATATACACTTCTAACACTGAATGTGAATGGTTTAAATGCACCACTCAAAAGATAAACTAGTAGACTGGATGAAAAAACAAAATCCAAAAATATGCTTTTGACAAGAAACCCACCATAACAGTCAATGACACCCACAGATTAGGATTGAAAGAATGGGAAAAAATCTGCCATGTACATGGCCTAAGAATGCTAGCCGGCATCACAATACTTATATATGACAAAGTGGATTTCAAACATAAATTAATCAGAAGAGATAAAGAAGGCCACTACTTAGTAGTAAAGGGAACCCTACAATAACCATAGTTAATATATTCTCTCCAAATAACAGTGCTCCCAACTATGTGAATAAATAACTTCATGACATAAAACCACTTGTGGACCTCAGCACAATAACAGTGGGAGACTTCAATACTCCTCTGTCACCAATAGACAGATTATCAAAACAAAAACCAATAAAGAAATCTCCATCCTAAACAACTCCATAAATCAAATGAACTTAACAGACATCTATAGAATATTCCACACCAAATCAGTGGGAAACAACTTCTCAGCAACACATGGATCCTTCTCCAAAATAGATCATATTCTGGTTCAGAAAGGAAATATCAGCAAATATAAAAAAGTAGATATTATTCTGTATATCCTATCAGACCATAATGCCATGACCCTAGCAATCAATAGGAAAAATCATAACAGAAAACACAAATATTCATGGAGATTGAATAATACCCTATTAAATGAAGAATGGATCCAAGAAGACATGAGTGTAGAAATCAAATAATTCTTGGAAGAGGGTGAGAATGAACACACAATATATCAAAACCTCTGTGACAGCATGAAAGCATTCCTAATGGAAAAATTTATAGCACTGTGTTCCACATTGAAAATGAAGAGAGATCCCAAATAAATAAGCTTACACACCATCTCAAAGCCAGCAGAAGACAGGAAAAAATCAAGAACAGAAGTTAAATCAATGAAATTGAGAATAAAAACCAATAAAATAATTGATGAAATAAAGAGCTGGTACTTTGTAAAAATAAATAAGATAGATAGACCACCTAGCCAATCTCACTAAGAGAAGGAGAGAAATGAAGCCAATCAGTAAAATCTCCAATGAAAAGGGAGCGCTCACCACTGACCCCATGGAAATCCAACAAATTATAAGATCTTACTTCAAAAAACTATACTCCTCCAAATTAGAAAATATGGAAGAAACAGACAAATTTCTAGACACATAGAACACACCTAAATTGACACAGATTGTTATTGAATTCCTAAACAATCCAATAACAGGAAGTGTAATTAAAAGTCTACCAAAGGGAAAAAAGCCCAGGACCTGATGGTTTCCCTGGTAATTTTTACCACACTTTTGAGGAGGAACTAACACCTCTCATTATTAAGTTATCCCAAGATATTGAAAAGGAGGGAACTCTCCCAAACACTTTTCATGAAGCAACCATAACTCTGGTACCAAAACCCAACAAGGACACAACAAAAAACAAAACTACAGAGAAATATGCCTGATGAACTTGGATGCAGAAATCCTTAATAAAGTTCTAGCAAACTGTATTCAAAAACTTATCAAGAAGATAATCCATCATGATCAAGTGGGCTTCATCCCAGGTATGCAAGGCTGGTTCAACATATGCAAAAATTTAATGTAATTCATCACTTAAACAGAATTAAGGTCAAAAGCCATATGATCATCACAGTTGATGCAGAAAAGGCCTTTGATAAAATTCAACACCCTTTTATGCTCAAATCTCTAGAGAAGATAAGGATCAAAGGAACCTTTTTAAACTACATAAAGGCTATATATGCCAACCTCTTGGCTACAATAATACTAAATGGTGAAAAGTTGAAAGCATTTACACTAAATTTGGGAACAAGAAAAGGCTGTCTGCTCTCACTATTTTTATTCAATATTGTTCTTGCGATCCTAGCCAGAGTAATGAGACAAGAGAAGGGAATCAAAGGGATAATAATAGGAAAAGAGGAAGTCAAACTTTCCATTTTGCTGATGATATGATCCTATTTTCCTATCTGAAAAATCCAAAAAACTCCACCATAAAACTGCTTGAACTTATAAACGGATTTAGCAAAGTGGCAGGCTACAAGATCAATATCCATAAATCAATAGCTTTCCTATATGCTAACAATAATAGGGTAGAAGAAGAAATCAGGAAATCAGTCTCATTCTCAATATCCTCAAAATAAATAAATACTTGGGAATTAATGGAACAAGGGAAGTCATGATGATGGAAGAAATCATGTTGAGTGAAGGTAGCCAAACCCAGAGAGTCAAGTGTAGAATGCCTTCACTCATTTGTGGAGGCTGGAGCTTGACCCAGGCCAGTGTGAAAAGTGGTAAACTCTTATGTATTAGACCCACCAAAGATGTAGTAACATACAACCTAGGGCATTCATAGGGATGTATCCGGAAGGAGTAGGGAGGGAGTAGAAGGGAGGGGTATGGGTGGGAGAATAGGGTGGGCTCTAGGAGGTAAATTTAATTTTAAGAATACATACATATATTGTTTGGTTGGAGGTATTTTTGACTGTACAATAACTAAATTTCTTTCTTTTAAAGAGAGAAGGACAGTAAGAGAGAGAGACAGAGGGAATCATTTTTTAAGTCTTTCACATGACTTTCATTGCTCTGACACTTAGTTATGTACGTGGGTGCTGGGGTTTGAACCCGTGTACTTGGGCATGCCGTGCAAGCACCATAGCCACCAAGCCACTGTGCCAGCCCCTAAATTTCTTAATTAAAAAAAGATTTCATCTCACTCCAATCAGATTGGCAAAGATGAATATAAACAAAAACAGATGCTGGAGGGGTTGTGAGGAGATAGGAACACTTGCATGCTGTCCAGACTGATACAGCCACTCTGGACAGCAGTGTGAAGAATCCTCAATTAATTAGGGATGGACCCACCATATGATTCAGCTCTCGCCCCTTCTTGGTATTTTCCCAGAGGAGTTAGAATCAGCATATTACAGTGACACAGCAAAATCTGAGTTCATAGCAGCTCAATTTGTAATAGCTAAATTATGGAAACAACCCAGATGCCCCTCACTGGATGAATGGATTCATATATATAATGGAATTCTACTTGGCAGTTAGAGATAACAATACTATGTGTGGCCTTTGAAGGTAAATGGATTGCGATGTGTGAAATGAAGCTGAGTAAAGTTTGCCAAACCCAGAGTCAAGGGTGGAATGTTTTCCCTCATTTGTGGAGGCTGGAGCTAAATCTAGGTGTGGGGGAAAGGTAATCAAAATCATGTATTAGATCCAGCAAAGGCGTAGCCACGTATAATCTAGTGCAAACGTCTATGGGGGCAGAGTGGATAGGTGGGGGGAGGAGGGAAGGAGAATGGGGAGGGATCAAGGAGACAACAATGTTGCCTACTCTTTACCCACCTGAGAATCCAAATAATACTTATGTAATGATTTAATAAAGGAAAATTCAGAATCTAAGAATTTATATCCCTTGTAGGGGTGAAATATAGAAGAATCAAGAGAGAGGGGTGTGGGCAATATGGGGGTAATTATGGTTTAAGAACATATGCCTATCATATTGTTGCTTTTTATGCATTTATGATTGTACAATACCTCAATTCCTTAATAAAAATTTTAAAAAAGGAAAATAAATTAGCTCCAAAATGAGTAAAAGCTTAGCTTTTTAAATATGAACAAACACAAAGTAAATTCATGTTGTTCCATTGAATCTTTGAAGAGCATTTCAATAGATTATACTGTACTACTAATTGTGCAAAGACATTTGAGGGCTTCCTTAATGATCACAGCAGGTAGAGTCCTCTGCAGTTGGCCCTGTAGCTCACCTGCCTCGCCCAGTGCCACTGACCCCTCCAAGGGCTTGGGCAGCTAAAACCTCAGCCCTGTGGTCTGGCTGGTTGCCCTCCCCCACTACCGCACCAGACGGGAGGGCCACAGGGCAGCATTTAGGGTCCTCTATCCCCAGCACTGGTCCATTGCCAGCCTTTCCCAATGCCATCATTGGTGAAGGTGACAAGAGCTGCATCTGGGTGGTTACTGCCTGCTGGCCTGGTTGCTCGCCCATACCCCCAAACGCCACAGGCCGCGTGGGTGGCGGCCACGGAAGTATCTAGGGTCCTCTGCTGGCTGGAGTGGTCTGTTGCCGCCTCTGCCAAAGCCAGTGGCTGCTAGCACTGCGAGGGACGCGAGGGCGCCGGCTGCTGGCTTGCGGTGGTCCTCGCCTGGCGCACCAGACCGCGAGGGTGGGATGGACGGCAGCTGTGGCATCGCCATCTGGTCTGCTTGGTCGCTCCAGTCTCTGCCACTAGCGAGGGCAGCAGCTAGTAGCGACTGCCGGCTTGCCCGGTAAGTCGCCTTCCTCACCACCAACAACCCTGGGTGAGGGGGCGAAGGCGACAGCTTCGGGCGTCTGCACACGGACTTGGACTGTCATCGGCGCCCCCCACCGGCGCCAGCCGCGTGGGCGGCAGTTAGGGGCGGTTTGCCCGTGTGCCTGGGTCACCAGTCTCCCCCACAACGCTGCCACTGCCGCTGCCCACGTGAGAGGCGAGGGGGAGAGGGTGGCACTAGTGGCATTGGCCGGCTGTTCTGGCCAGTTGGTCCACTACGGGAGGAATGCACTCTGTGCTCAGGAACTAAGCTGCTTCCAAGTAGGGGCTCCTAGGGGTGAGTACAGACATTTCCAAAAAGCCCGATGAGTAACCGACCGGAATGAGAGGCTTCATAAAATGTGATATCCGTTAGATTTTTGTTTGCCATGGGTTATTTAGTAAAAGGGTTATTTAGTAAAACTGCAAATAATCAAAGAAAAACATAGACATAGGTTATGCTTTGACAAATTTCTAAGAAATATGAACATATACGTGGTCTTTGAAATAAGTACATATGAAAGTTTTTTCTTTCAATCATATTTAGGTTACTATATTTTTAAAATTATTTTTATTATTTTACTTCTGTTTTTATTTTCATGATATAGGATGTATGATTAATAAAAAACACTTCTGAGTGGTAAATTCCCAGTTAAGAAGAAAATATTCTGTGTTATTCTTTTACTTAGGAGAGAGCATAAGATGCGCCAATTTGTGCAACTAGAGAAGAAAATTCTAAGTTATTCACACTCCAAAGACCTGATAAAATTGCTTTAGAATGTTTTGTGTAACTGCGTAAATTTTTGTTAGATATGTATGTATGTATTTTTATATTCTGAACACTATGAGTATATGATTTTGATATTTTGTTACTTTATGATTTCAAGCATATATACATTTACTCAAGAATGTATATATATAATTATATGACTGTATATTTCACTTATATTTATGGTTATATTTCTAACTTAACAATATTCAGGCTTGCTTAAGACAAAAATTAACCCTAATATTTCCTTCAAGAAAACAAAAACCTTCCTCTTTTTAAGTGAAAATAAGCCATCAAAATGCTTATTTTTCTCTTGATAAACCAATACTACCGAACTCTTCTTTATTATTGTTTATTCAATAACTTTACTACCTGATTACCACATGTCGGACACTATTTTAAGTGCTTTGTACCAACATCTCTGGACTTATATATATTGTCATTTTTTTAACAAAAACTCCAGTTGGCATCAATGAGTAGGAAACAGTACTAAAACATGGAAGGAGGCAGAATATCCAAAGAGGAAAATGCTAATGGCAGAGCAAAGAGCCAAATGTGATGTTTAATCAGGATTATCAGCTAGGTTGAATTTGGGAGATGCTGAGGATTAAGAGATTTTTGGGTGTATGTGTGAGGGCATCTCCAGAGATGAAGGCAAGTGGGACAGGAAACTGAGAGGGAAGACCCAACCTGAATGTAGGCAACAGGGTCCAGTAGGAGCAAAAAGAATGAGGAAGCTGCAGTGTATATAAGTAAGATTCTTAATAACGTTATTTTATATATGATAGTGATTTTGTTTAGAGTTTATTTTTGCTGATTCTGCAGTTAGCATTCCAAAATACAGTTTCTGAAACTCTCTTTCTTGCCATAGTTCTATAGTGCTTTTTTTATTTTTAAAGAGAGAGAGGGACAGGTCAGTGAGAGTGAGAGAGAGGAAAGAGAGAATCAATTTTATTTAGTTTTTCATGTGGGTTTTGTTGCTCTAACACTCATCTGTGTCTGAGGTGCTGGTGTTTGAACTCGCGTCCTTGTGCATGTCAGGCAAGTGCCCTAACTGCTGAGCCACCACTCCAGCCCTGTTCTATTGTTTTTTTGAAATATAAAGAGTAAAAATATGACTAGAACAAGTGCTACCTGAATGTACTGTTGATCCTGTAAGATAATGTCCTATATAATATTACAGATTTTGGATGTGCATTTCATGAACTTTTACATTAATCACAACTCATGAACAAAAGCATCATTAATTCATTTTATCCTTAGAATTATGTCTTTATCATGGTTTTGACAAAAATGCTCACAGGAGATGGCAAATGTAAGTCTTACTATTCATTTGCAGATGTTACTGGCATTGGTGCTTCATACATAATTGTTTCTAGAATTTGCATACAAATATACAAACTGATTCTAGAGAACTTTCTAAATTATTGGAATATAGATGTGTGTATGTGTGAATATGTGTAGGTGTATTATGTGCTGCACATACGTATGTGCTTGTCAGATTTTCAGTTTGCGTGTGTTGTTCTGTCTCACTTGCTGATGTGATTATTTGGTTATTCCAGTGTTCTCATGTAGGTATTTTCCTAATTGCCAACCACTGTAGGCAACTGTCAGAAAAGAAGAGAGGTAAAGCATATCTTTTTTTCTATGATCTAAGAATTCAGAAAACATCCCATTGTGCTTTAGTAGATCTTCCCCAACTATTCATTCATGAACGATGTTGAATTAGAAGTCATCAATTATCTTTAAAAGTCTATAGGACACATAAATCACATGTGTGTAATAACAGTGCTCAATTAGCTGGTCGCATATTGTAAAAAGGGAGCTTGCTTTCTCTTGTGATTTCTAAATTATCATTCCAGCTGGAAGTTTCCTTTATTTTCCCCCTTTCTTTTGTTCATATTCTTCTGTTTCAGCTATTTTCCCCTTTGAGACCAATTTGCGCTCCATTTCTTAGATGATTAGAATTTTTATTTTGGTCATTTCTTTCAAGAGGACAGAAAAGAAAAGAAGGAAAAGATACATGAGTGGAGGAGAAGAGGGATCCTTCCCTACTGTGCCTTTAAAAGTAATACATTTTCCTCCTTCATCTTGTGTCTGACTGTAAGCAGACATTTTGATAAAGGTAAGACTGGTAAATATGAATCCAGTTAGGACACTTAGTGAGGAGGGCAGAGCTGTCTCTCCATCACTGCATTGCCTCCATGTGGCCTGGGAAGCATGCACCAAGGCAGTGTGAACTGTTGAGAGATTTGATTAGTGAACATCCCCATTTGAAGGAAAATGACAAGAGTGCCAGAGAAAGCTGGGTAATCATGAGAACACAGTAAAAGTCTGACCTTGAGTAAAAGTGAAAAAGTTGGGTGAAAGCACCTTACAAGGAAGTTTCAGGAAAGGTTTCAGGATGTCCTTAAGACAAGTTCAACCTTTGGAGGAGCCTTGATACAAGGCCCAAATTAATAAAACTGGTGCATAAGTCATTACCTGAGAGCAAACCATGGGAAGAAAAATCTGGGCACAGATGCGGGGAAGGATTTCACATTGCAGTGCCTGAGGTTCTTGCTTAATTATACTCCCACATGTGTACATGCGCAGCTGAAGTCTCGTGGATTACACAAGTGGAATACTATTTTAAAAAGAAATGAATTTTTACATTTGGCTTTTAATTTACAAATAGAAACACATTGCTTATTAAAAACTGGCTTTGCTTATAAGAAACTATATAAAGTGAACTTAAAATGTTAAAAATATAACATTTTCAAAACCTATTTCCTGATAAAAGCAAGTATAAAAATATGCACTCCATGCATCTGCCCCCAATTTGTATTGAAATACTAGAATAGTGTATTAAAACCAATTACTATTTTTAAATGGTTAACAATAAAGAAGTCTGAGAGAACTACCACCTGGAACAAATGACTAATCTCAGCGCCGCCTATGTTGAGGCAGACTGAAAGTTTGTCTCCTAACATGATATTCTTAGAAGAAACAGTCCAAGCAGTCATAAAGAAAAATGTCAAAGTAACTATTTTGGAGTGCTGGAATTCTGGGAAATTTTTATTTGATCTTCTACAATTTTCAGGTGTATTGCTATGTGATTAACAACCAGCTAAGGACTTTACACAGCCATTCTCCAGCATTGTGAAGACTATGAATCTTGATCTGGGCATGCTCTTATCCCATATTAACACGATTCTGGGGACAGCATGAATAAATATAACTCTTAAGAATGTCTTAAGACACTTTATCACTCTCTATGTTGTTTTCAGATGAAGTTTTCTTTTATCTTTGAGAAATGCTCTTCTTTCTTATACATCTCCATTAACTCCACTCTTATTTTTCAGCTTTATTCCCAATGTAGTTTGGATGTATACCAAAATGACAGACCAAAACACCATTTCACCTTGTCAACTAGTGTTTTACAATGTAATGTTCAAATCTACCACATCTAGGAATTCTTTAGAACATGTTCACTAACATGAGATGAATTAGTGAAATTTATATTAACTGAGGAAATACACTGTGTTCAATCATTGTGGATATGAGTTATTGAGTAGAAAATACAAAGAAGTCTACAGGGATGTCCCTGGAATTAGAGAGAGACATGAGTATTACAAAACCATACAAGAGGAAAAAATTACCATATGACATAAAAACAATTAGAAATCACAGTTTTAAAATAACAGATATGGTACTATGAGAAAGCATTGGTAAAATCCAAAGGACAAATCTCAGGAAAGTTTTGTAAAACTCATGTACAGTGAATACCAAATGTACTATTGATAAATTTAAGCAAAGCAAAAAGAAATGAAGGGATACAAAGTGCTTTATCAATGAAATAAATTATAAAATGATTTCTGAATAATAACCAAAATCCATAGAACATAGGAAAAGACATTCAAGACCTCCACACTGAAAACTTTAAGCATGTTCAAATAAGTTAAGTAAATATCCAATTTTAATTCCAGTTAAAGATTATTTTTGTCTGTATTTTTAAAGCAGATTTTATAGTTTCTGCTTAGTCATTTTTTCCCTCCATTTTTTTTCTTTTCTCCTGAGGGTTGCACTTCTTTTTCAAGGTGTAAGTTATTGTACTGTTCAGTTTTGGTATATTGTCTGTATCTCTAGAACGTTTTTTGACATTGTCATTTTTACCCTTCTTTCAGGATTTAAGGCAAACATGGTTTAGAAGTTTTACCATGACTTGCGTGATTTTTTTTTCTTCTTGACAGTATTTTCCATCGTTGGTCTCTTTGTACTTGTGTTTAGATTTTTCCATTTGAAACATATGTTACATCACCCATTAACTCTTACTGTGCCTCATCTCTACTTGAACATTCACTCAAATATTACATTAAGATGAATTTTCATTTGTGTAGTTTTAATGAAGTTCTTCTGTATACTTACATAATTACTTTTCATTTCATTTTTTATCATTAATAATACTTATTTTAAATTGCACGACAGATAACTCCAATATGTGGAACTCATGTGCATCTATTCTAATTCGCTGTTTATCTTTTAAAAATGTGATCTTTTATTTTCATTTTTTCTTTATTTATAAAAAATACAAAATTTCAAGCAAAAAATACAAATTTTCAAGCAATGTGATGTCAAAAAATGAGAGATCCAGAATAGCCCAAGCAATCTTTAGCAAGAAAAAGCAAAGCAAGAGGCATCACAATACCAGGCCTCAAATTACACCACAGAGCTTTAATAACAAACCCAGCATGGTACAACAGTAAACAGGCATGAAGTCCAACGGAATAGAAGGCAGGGAAACTTAAATAAATGCAGTTATCTAACACTACGCAAAAGAGCCAAAAAGTGCAGGAAAAACTGGAAATATACATGTGGTAGAAGGAAATTTAACCCCTTCCTCTCACCCTGCACAAAACAAGGCAAAGTGGATCAAAGACCTAGGAATGAGGCCAGAAACACTGCCCCAGCTACAAGAAAACGTAGGCCCAACACTCCAATACGTTGGCTCAGGAATTGACTGCTTCAACAAGACTGCTAAAGCGCAAGAAATAAAATAAAAAATTAATAAATGGGATAGCACCAAATTAAAAAGCTTTTTCATAGTAAAGGAAGCAATAAAGAACATGGACGAGCCTAGAGAATGGCAGAAAATATTTGCCATCACCTGCTCCTCAGGTAGGACATTACTATCCGTGATATACAAAGAACTCATAAAACTTACCACCAATCAAACAAAAAATCAATACATGGGCCAAGGAACTAAACTGATACTTTTTAAAAGAAGAAACACAAATATTCAACCAATACATGAAAAATGGTCACATCTGTAGCAATTCGAAAAATGCAAATTAAAACTATGCTGAGATTTCATCTCACCCCAGTCAGAATGGCGATCATGAAGAATACAAATAACTATGGTGAGGCAGTGGGCAAAAGGGTGCCCTCATACATGGTTGGTGGGACTGCGAATTGGTGCAATCACTCTGGAAAACAGTGTGCAGATTTCTAAAAAATTCACGAATGGAAACAACATTGGACCCAGTTCACCTATCCCTTGGTGTATGTATAGCCACAGGATTTAAAATCAGCATATTACACTCATGCAGCCACATCAGTGTTTTTAGCAGCACAGTTTACAACATCTAAGCTATGGAGTCAATCAAGATGCCCTTCACTAGATGAATATATAAAGAAAATTGGTATATATACACAATGGAGTATTACTCAGCCATAAAGAAGAATGACTTTGTGACATTTGCCAGCTAATGGACGGACCTGGAGACATCATACTAACTAAAATTGACACATCCTTAAAAGCCAAAGGTTGAATGTTTTCTCTGTTATGTGGAAGCTAATCTAAAACAAAGGGGAACGAAGGGAAGGGTGGAGGGTTGGAATAAGGAAAAATAATAGAATGAATCTGACATAATATTCCTATGTACATATATGAATATCCCACAGAGAAGCTCAGCATCATGTGTATTGGCAAGAAACAAATTTTAAAAAATTATGGGGTAGTTGGCAGAAAGATTGGTAGAGGGAAGGGGAATTACAGCAAATAAAATTAGAGCAAATTGTATTCCTTTCTTCTAAATTATGTCAAAATGAATTCTGTCATGTATAAACAAAAAACAATAAAAAATAAAATAAGTAAATGCTACAAAAATGTAATCCAAACTCTATTTTATATCTGTAAGCATAATGGTCATATATCCAGTCTTACTTACATGGCACATTGTGGTGTGGTAGCTGAAAATATTTCTCCTTGTTTATAAGTCATTCAACTGCTTTTATCCTGTTTTTCATTTCAGTAACAAATTACAAATTTAGGATATTTCTTATGTTAACATAGTTTTTACAGCATTAAATAATAGCTTTCAAGTTCATTATTTCACTTAGATTGTGTAACAGTGCCAAGGAAGTACTGTAACCTAATTATAGCATGTTAATATTACATGTAAGAAGATAGCCCAGTTTACAATCAAAGGGATTATTCATATTACCAGTCAGATTGTTTGCTAATTTTGTTAGTATTGATGTATGTGCTCAAAAATCAGTATAGAATGACAAAATTCTCTCAGTATAGATATTTCTCATTTTGAGGGTTTATATGTAGAAAATACATTGAATGTTTTAAGTAGTTTTAATATAAAAATGCTGACTTCTGTTTTCCTGCAATTAATGATATTTCTGCAATCATAGTTTCATATAATATAAACTGTTTCTCTATCTTCTATGTCTATGATTTATTTTTCCTTAAAGTATCTTTAAATTCCTGGGAAGTGATTGTATGTTGCATGTTTCAAGGACAAATTTAGGGACATTTCCATTACAAATTAATTTTTCATCATAAAAATATATCACAAAATCATAGAATTATGCCTAAGGAAATCAATAGAAGAGTGGATTTGAATTCAGTGAATATGTGCCCAAAGGACACTAGATTCTGTATGTGTCCTTTTCAGAACCATTTCATTGCATTTAAGTTTGCTGTTTAGATCTCTTAAGTTGAAGGGATAATGGTTAAATGGAAGATTAATACACTAATGTCAGAAGTACAAAATGACTTACTGGACCAAATTGATTTTGAACAGAAAATGCAAAGTTTCCTTGAATGTATACCCGTTAAATTACACCTCAGAATGCCAAAAGATGAACAATCATTGTCAAATATTTGAACATGAATTCACCTGTTCTATTCATATTTTTTAAAAGATATAGGAAGTAAATAAGGTAATGAAAGCACATTTCCACAGCTTCTGTGAAGAAGTGCTTACAATCAACAATAAAAATAAAATAATAGGTGTGTCCAATACATAAGGTAGAATGTCAGATTAATAAGTAGAGATCTTATTTTACTAATAATTTTAAAGATACAGACAATGAAGTGACTCAGAAAAAAGCAAGAAATGCTAAAGGATCTGGAGGCCAGCATTCTGTATCTTTTCTATCCAGATATATATTTTTGGACCAGAATAATACAAGAGATTTACAAGTGAGATTTTGTGGGTTTACTCATGCAGCATGGGACTACTTTAAAAATGTATTAGTCTTTTTTCTGTAATAGTAACACAGAAGCAAGTTACTTCACAAAGGAAAGTGGTTTAAGTTAAGGGCACTCATGAACAGCAGGTTGACTCCAGTGAAGGCCTCAAGGTAGCAGGTATCAGAATGCTGAGAATACGTGGAAGGGACAGAAATGATACCATTATCAGGAGCCAGAGAGAGACTTGGGTCTTACTGGGGTCATCTCATGCATCACGTTGACCTAAGGAGCCTACAATTATGTCCCGCCTCTTACAGGTTAAATACTGCCTCCCAAATGTCAACCTGGGGCAAGCTTCCAATGAAAGGATCCTTGGGGGACAAACTCATCCACAGCAACCTATGAAGCATTCTCTTTTTGTTCTTTCTTTTCCCCACAGTGTTTTATTGGTGCATTATAGTTGTACGTATTGATGGGATTTGTTGTTACATATTCATACATGCACACAATAATACAATTTGAGCAGTATCACTCCCCAGCATCTCCCTTCCCTCCTCCCTCCTGTGCCTTGGCCTTTTTCTTCTACTGATCTTGCTTTGATTTTGAGGAGATCCACCCCAAACTTTGTTTTCCTTTTCTGCCTGTAGCTTCTGCATATGAGAGACAACATATGACCATTAACCTTCTGAGTTGGCTTATTTCACTTAACATGATGGTCTTAGTTCCATCCATTTTCCTACAAATGCAATCATTTCATTTTTCTTTATGGCTGAATAAAACTCCATTGTGTTTATGTTTCACAATTTTTCCCCATTCATCCGTTAATGCACACCTAAGCTGCTTCCATAGTTTGGGTATTGTGAATTGTGTTGGCATGTATCACTGTGGTAAGATGACTTTACTTCTTCAGGGTAAGTACTGAGGAGTGGTAGAGCAGGGTCATGTGGTGGTTCCATGCCTAGTCTTTTTTTTTTTCAGGGCTGAGGACCGAACTCGGGGCCTTGCGTGTGCTAGGCAAGCACTCTGCCACTGAGCTAAATCCCCAACCCCTCATGCCTAGTCTTTTGAGAAGCCTCCATAATGATTTCCATAGCAATTGTACTAATTTGCAGTCCCACCAACAGTATAAAAGTGTTACTTTTCCTTCACAACCTTTCCAGCAATTATTATTATTTGTTTTCTTGATGACTGCCCTTCTGAATGGTGTGCGATGAAATCTCAGTGTAGTTTTGATTTGCATTTCCCTAATTGCTAACGATGCTGAACATTTTTTCATGTATTTTTTGGACATTTTTATTTCTTCTTTTGAGAAGTGCCTGTTCATTTGATTTTCTGGTGTAAAGTTTTTTTGATTTCTTTATATATTCTAGATACATCCTTCAGAAGCGTAGCTAGCAAAATTTTCTTTCATTCTGTGAGTTCTCTCTTCAAATTCTTAATTGTTTCCTTTTCTGGGCAGAAACTTTTTAATTTAATGCTGTCTCATTTATTAACTCTTGTTTTTATTTTCTTGAGCTTTAGGGGTCCTATCGATGAAGTGTGTGCCTGTCTTAAAGCTGAAGTGGTGACCTCATGTTTCCTTCTAGGAGTTGCATAGCTTTTGGTCTAATTCTGAGTTCTTTGATCCATTTTCAGTTAATTTTTTTGCAAGGTGAGAGAGAAGGGTCTAGTTTCATTCTGCTGCACATGGATAAACACTTGTCCCAGCACCATTTTGAAAAAGCTGTGTGATTTTGGGCCTTTGTTAAGGATCACATGCTAACTTATTATTCTAGCTTTTGCTCCATCCAAACCTCCAACCTATTGGATGGTGTGCTACCCACACTTAGGGTGGACCTCTGCTTCAGTTCAATATTTAACATGCCAATCATTCCTAGAAACACCCTCACTGACACCCCAAAGACTCTTGATCTTAGGTGCCACTTAATCTTGGGTTTATCTTAATATAATCAAGTTGACAATTTACCTTGACCAGTACAACAGTCAATGCATATGTTACAATATTTTGCAGAGTTCATGTGGTGCATTGCATTTGAGCATATTAAAACTCAGAATTTCCACATGTATCTGCTATCTGTAGTTAAACTTGTAGGAGTGAAAGCAAGCCCTGTAGATAGGCAGAGGATTGTTAATGAAGATAAGAATTGCAGAAATAATCATTAAATGTTCAATAAAAATAATATAGAGTATTAAAATGTGGAATATTGTTAAAATAGAAATTTAGATTGCTTGAAATAAATATGTAGACCTGTACACGAAACCTGTGGTGAATCATAATATCACCATCTAGATATTTAACAACTCACCAAAGAACAAGTACTAGAACACATTAAAAAATGTTAGTATTGCTCATAGAACGTGGTCGTAGCTTCCAAAATTTGCATGGTTTCTTCACAAGCAGATTCCAGCCTTCACACCCGGAACTATGTCAAGGACCTGCAGTTGGCATGGATCTTGGCACCACCTGCTCTTGTGTGGGTGTTTTCCAGCATGAAAAATTGGAGATAATTGCTAATGATCAGGGGAACAGAACTACCCCAAGTTGTGTTGCCTTCACCCACACTGAACGATTGATTGGTGATGCCTCAAAGAATCAGGTTGCAACGAACCCCACCAAAACGTTTTTTGATGTCAAACATCTGATTGGATGTAGATTTGATGATGCTCTTGTGCATTCTGATATAAAGCATTGGCCCTTCATGGTGGTGAATGATGCAGGCAGGCCCAAAGTCCAAGCAGAATACAAAGGAGAGACAAAAAGTTTGCACCCAGAGGGGATGTCTTTGATGGTTCTGACAGAGATGAAGGCAGTTGCCAAGGCTTGCCTTGGGAAGACCATTACCAATGCTGTGGTCACAGTGCCAGCTTACTTCA
>PVKS010037757.1:0-18412 GCA_004027875.1 Aplodontia rufa
GCAGGGAAACAAACCTGTGATCCCAGCGACTTGGGAGACTGAGGCAGGAGGATCGCAAGTTCATCACCAGCCTGGGCAACTTATGAACACCGTGTCTCAAAATTTAAAAATAAAATAAAATAAAGTAATACAATAAAAGGTCTGGGGTATAGCTCAGTTTTAAAGAATTCCTGGGTTCCCTTTCAGTACCACCACAAAATAACAATAACAAAAGGAGCAAAAACTCTGGAGGTCGGAGTCTGAACAATCTGTTTAGAATCCTTGGCCAAGAGATGGAATGTGAGCTTCAGACTGAGACAAGGGGAAAAGTTAAGCAGTCAGTGCAGACTGAATAATGTGGACTGATAAGGAGACAATTAACTGATGGTCATTTTTCCTGAGAGGGCAAAGAGCATTCTACTGCCCTAAGCAGAAGTACATATCAGCTTCACATTCCCTTTGGTACAATGGTGATACAGACAGCGACTTCTCTCTGCTAATACAGATGCTTGTGGCCCAGGATCAAAGACTAGTTCAGACCAGAATTTTGCACACAGGCTCCTAGGTAGGCATGGGGGACGGAAGGCAATGATTAACCCAAGAGGGGGAATCTTGAGACACTATAAGAAAAATGAGCCAGACCCACTCTTAGAGTTCTGGGCTCTGAAATTCCCTTCTCCTGGAGAAGTCTTTTTCCTTCTATCCTTTCTTAAATAAACTCTGCTTGCTCTGCTTGCCTCAGTGTCCCTCGATTTCATTCTTCAACTCCGAGAGGACAGGAACCCAACTTCCACCAAACCGGCACCAAGACAAGTGAATATGGAAGAAAACCAGAATGATTCAAATATTACCACTGGCAAGTTCCAAAATTAATGTCATGGAAATTATCAGGAACTTTTGAAAGAGATGGTACTTGGATCCTGATCCAAGGAAAACAGGTAAGTTTAGTGTCTGGTGCAACTAATTAAAAAAAAAAGATTTAAAAGAACTGTTGAAGAAAATTATTTTTTGCGGTGCAGAAGAAATAGGATAAAAAATAAAAATTGTCTTGTGGAGTGAGAATGTGTGAATCATAGGTGACCTGAATGGGGGAAGTATTCCTAGAGAAGAAGATGAAAAATTAATTAGTGTAGATTCAAGAGATTAGGAGCGGACTAATTGAAGATGGTGGTTATGAATAATCCTTTCATTAAGCAAAGCTATAAATAAGAGACGGGAGTGATGGAAGTAAAGCGAAGAGGCATTAAGAAAATTGCTTCATTTTGCTTTCTTTTGTTTAGATGGGAAAACTTACATGTAGAAGAAAAACATCAAGTAGGGAGAGGATACAAATGAGGAGAGCCAGAAAGCGTTTCTAAGTAGCAAGAGATTAGTTCACGTGCACACTTAGATATGTATCTACCCTTTTATTTTATTAAATTTGCTCTATAAATGGTTAATTTAGCTGATTACCATGTCAACTCATATTTCAAGGGCCCATTGTTTTCCTACACAAGTACAACTGAGTTTTTTAATCAGAAAAGAGATAGAACACACCAAATGAAGAAATTCTGGTTAATAAGATGAATACAGTGAAGAAAGGTTGTGAAGACTCATTTGTTTCAATTCCTTTTTTTTTTTAACTTCAGTGCAACAAGGGGCAAGATCAAAGCTGAGGATAAGGGGAGTGGGGGAAAACTGGTAACAGAGGATCAAGTAGGAAGTTTTGGTCTAGGAGAGCAGAAGAGTAAATGATCTAGGGTAACGAAACACCATTGTGGGCCATCATGAGGATCCTCTTGTGTGGAAAGGAAGACAAGAATCACGGGAAGGTCAAATGAGCTGCATTATCTGTGTAATCAGTCTGTGAGCACTGCAAGGTCTATTTGTTGAGACCTGTGACTTCATAAACAAACAAGAGGACCTAAAATAAGGACAGAAAGTGGAGAGAAAGGGGAGATTTTATTTATTTATTTATTTTTGTTTTTATTGGTGTGTTATAGTTGTACATAATAATGGAATTTGTTGTCACATATCCATAGATGCACACATTAAAGCCACATATTTTGGTTAATATCCTCCCCACCCCTCGACCAGCACTTCCTAACCTCCCTCCTTCCATTCCCTGATCCCTTCCCTCTCTTTCTGGGTCATATATTTTTCCTAATATTGTTGACTTAGAAATCAAGCCTTGAATTGCAGAGACATGAGGATATGAAGGATTTTATACACAGGAAGATGCCAATGCATCAATGGATGTAATTCCCTCTTGTATCAAGATTAAGAAAATAGTCTAAATGACGAAAATTTGTGTAGTCAGGCTTTGTCAGAGATTGCATTTAAATTCAGGTTGCCAGTTTCAATTTGACCAGAAAAAAAATGTTTAACAGAATTTAAAAATATGATAAAATAAATAAAGTAAGATTTTGGAAGATTTTTAAATAACAAAAAATGTAGATAGTAAGAGATGGATCAGGTAGAAAGGAGAGATTGATGTAAAAATGGAACTGAATTAAATAAGTCAACACATCCAACTATAATTTTATTAAATCTTCAAACCAGAAATTAAATAAATTACTTGTTTTAGTCCAGTCCCTGTGGATCTGTGAAAATTTAGACTCCAGCCAAATGAAGAGGCAGCGGTCAATTCAGTTTTGAAGCTGTGGGAAGAGAACCCAGTTCGGACACAGGAATTCTATTCTCATTTTCACTGATCCTCTAAGGTGTACACTTGAATAACTATTCTGTGATGCAATTGACACAGTAATTCATGAAAAAGGGCACCTGGCAGTGGCGAGCACCAGAATGCAGACAATGAAAGAGATTCAGCAAAAATGCATCTAAGAACCATGCTAGCTGATGGCTTTCGGCAATAAAAGTTAAATTGCATCTCTGTGGTCATTGAAAACTCAGTTCCACGTTAAAGCGATAGTGAATAGTATTGTCTACAAGAAAATCAAGTATTTTATTTTTCACTTGAAATATAAATTAATTGCATTTTTTATTTTTCCAGAATATTAACAAAGGGAAATGCATTAGTTTTTTAAAAATTAAAATACGAATCTATTGTTTCCTAATCTTTAACTGGAAATGATTTGACATATCTAGGAAATGATTATGAGGGTAAATGTGGTAATATAATATATTTAAATAAAACAAGTTCCACATTGATATTTGGGCTTTCCTTCATAAAGAAAAATGTAATCATAAAACATGGCATAATTTGTGTTTTGTCAGTGTCATTAAGATTATAATTCTGACATGCATCATAAGAACTGTTCATTACTTAGGTATGTAAGTTACTTTCAACTGGTATCATTATTGCTGCTGTCAGGGAGAATTACTGTAATACAAATTTGTACTATGATGGTGAATATTTTCCTCTTGAAATAATATATCATGGGAAGGTACTATTTCTATTTGCTATCCTCAGCCTTAGTGAAAAATTAAATACTGCATTATAATAAGAAAATGCCTCCATTATATTAAGGACTAAATTTAAATTTTTCTAAGAAAATAAAATAGTTGGCACCCTTTCAGAAAATTCTCCTAAAACAACAAGTACAAATAAGAAAAAAGGACCTGTGTAGGTTAAGGAGATCATTGTAGATGTTGGTATAAATAATACTATTTAACAGGCATCTGACTTACTTATATATTTGTAAAGAATAAATTGATTAATGTCCAAGTAGTTTTAAATTCCAAACATTGGCCTTGATATAAACAACATTGTGCTTCAGAGATGAGTTTTCAGAAAATTTAATTGACTAAAAGAATTTTAACTCCTTTATACACCTTGGGGTGGCATTTGACTGAATAAGGTCTGGAATTAGCAAGCTTGGGCTCTAATTGTATTTTACTCACGGCAATCTTATATAAAGCTGGTGTTTGCTCAAGCTCTCAGAGCCTCTTTCTTTGAAATACAGGGATGACTCTCATTCCCAAATTCCTTGCTATTGAGCAGGGTCTTGGAAGGATGAACTAGTAAGATTTGCCTGCTGCCTCCCAGATAAACCACATTATTGCTAATGGAGTTTCTTGTCCATCTCTCTTTTTGCTGCCAAGATGCTGGAAGATGCCCAAGGTTAAGAGGAGAAAATGCCAGGTAGGGAAGAGTTGCCAAATAGTGCCCTCTAGATTTTCAGGAGATTTTACATACATGAAAAACAAATTTGCTGTTTTAAGCCATAGAGAAATTTGGGCTTATTTGATGGCCAAACCAATCTAAAGTTAGTAATGTAACTTCAGGCAATAATTTAACCTCCCTGCCCTTCTGTAAGCAGGAAGCTATGAAACCCATATATGTGCAATGTTACAATTTTATATTTTCATGTTGAAGAAAGGAACAAGATGATTGATTGAAATACAACTAAAGTAGAATTTGAATTTTTAGTTCACGAAGGCATCACCATTTCTCCTATCTACATAATATAAATGAAACATCATATGCAATATTAACTGGGGATTTTAAATTATTTACTTATTTTTCAAACAATTATTTGAACTTTATTATGAACCCCAATCAGTTGTAATATGATATAAAGGCAAAGTGTCTCCTGACAAAAAGAAAAGTCCTGAAGCTTTCCACGCAGATTAAGAAAGGAAAAGCCAACACAGGTGAGGCCAGGATTACTAACTTAATATCATCTCTTCATTAAAGTGAAACAATTTTAAATTTTAGGATTTATTAACCTGTCATTTTAAAATAATAAGCCTTTATAGAAATGATTCTGAGACCAAAGGAATCAGCTTCCCCTGAAATAGTAAGCAAGGAAGCAAATGGTAGGTAGGTTTATTTTTAAATATAATATGCCATTCTTCTAGTAACATTGTCTTATAAAATTAATAAGCACTTAAAATGTATAGTCTTGTACAAGTAAAATCCTCTGTTTTATCATTTCATTTTCTACAGTTTCAGTTTTGTTTGAGTACTGGTTTAAGAAAAGAAACAAAGAAAATCCCAGATTTAGATCAAAAAGTAAATAAATATGGAAATGCATAAGATTTTTTACCTTTAAATATTTTCATTATTGAGCGAAACTGTAAATGTGATAAGCATGCATTCTTTAAACTTATTTTCTTGAAAATCATTTAACACACAATGAAGTTTAATTAGTAGAAACCAGATTCCTTTACTGAGACTTAAGAAATCGTGTGTAGGGGCTGGAGCAGTGGCTCTGTGATTACGGCGCTTGCCTGACATGTGCAAGTACGCAGGTTCAATCCCCAGCACCCATGTATATAACTAAGCGTCAGAGCAACGAAGGCCATGGGAAAACACTCAATAAAAATTGGTTCTCTATCTCTTTCTCACTCACTGTCCTTTTCTGTTAAAAAAATCATATGTAATGGTTTTGCCTTTGCACATCAAACAACAAGTAAGAATAATAAATGGGCTACAGAAAATACAATTGATGTGATGGGTATATAGTTACTTATTAACAGATATTTTTCTCTATTTTATGCACAGGATCCAAAATTTCTCACATTGTTGATGCTTAAAAGGCATTGAATGGAGAAACATGACTGCTAATTATTCTTTATTTCTTACTTTCATCTTTTTTTCAGTGAAGTGCTTTGCTCATTTTAACAAAATACATCTTATTATGTAGATTTTAACATAATTTAATTTTTATTATGTATTGCTTGGTTTACAGACTCTATTCCATGTGCTATAATATAATCCTGCAAAATCAGGGATTGTTTGCTTTTAGAACTTTCCCCCAGTAGTGTAGCTCCAAAGAGCCCCAAAGTACATCTGAGATAATGAAGTGATTGTGCATATAATTATGTGTCCCACAGATTAAAAAAAATGCCTGGGGTTTTGAGGCAGGACAAATCACTATTCTTGTTTTGGTGTCTGTGTCTGTGTGTTTTGTTTTTTTATTGCAGTATTGAGTATCAAACTCAGGTTCTTGCACATTCTAGGCACACGCTCCTGAGCAAAACTATATGCCCAGTACTTTTCAGTTTTATATGAAAGCAGGAGCTCATTTAATTTACCCAGATTGACCTTAATCTTGAGATTTTTATGCCTCAGTCTTCTGTGTAGCTGGAATTGCAGGTGTTCCACTACAACCAGCTACCAAGAAAATAATTCTGACTGTAGGCTGTAAAAGATAAGACTAATGTCTATTGGACATTCTGGGAAATCAAGAGATTTAGTTATTGCTGAGAGGATTTGGATTCTGCCAGATGGATTTGGTTTATCCTAACAGCTTCTCAGGAGGATTCTCTTCTTAGGAATGAGAGGGGTTGTGTTCTAAGTGAACACACACCACCAGGAACTGCACCAGAAGTTCAGAGCCTACACATGCTATGGAGTTATGTATCATAGAATAAGATAATTCCTATGACTCACTTTTCTTATAAGTAAAATAAATATTCAGAAATAGGAAAATTACAGCTTTTTTTCCCTTTTCTCTCTTTTTTTTCATTGACATTGAAACACAAGGTGCTTTTTAATTTTGCTTTGGTACATTTAAAACAGATATTTTTTAAAGGGGGAAGAATATACAACAGACAACAGAGTATATATACTCACTGTATATATTTTCTGACTTTTCACAGGAAAGTATATGGACCCTAGTTTATATTATCTATATCTCCTCTTCTAGTTTCAATATTATTTGATTTTGACAGGTAAGCATATATTTAAAGATGATGATAACTAACCATGTTGAAGTTAATTTACTTTATATAATATATATAGTGTCAAATAATCTACATATGGCTAGCAAGAGGACTTAACACAAAAATAGATATAATTTAATACTATCATATTTGAATACAGAATACTGCATATAGTGACACAGAGGGGTAAATGATGCGTATAGAATCGAACTATTTTGTTAACAAATACACTGCTAGAAGTTTAGACAAAATTCCCCATCATAAAAAAATTTATTGTTTATGAATATTATTCCTTATAGGGGTTGGTTTTTAGAGAATCGGATTGTGCTCAAACATATAATTGAAGCAATACCTTCTAGCAGGGAATTAAAGTATTATACTATCTTAGACAAACTAAGATATTGATCACCTATTTACTACTATTATTCATACATATATTTTAAAAAATCTGTATTATCTCCAGTGTTCAAAAACTTCAAAGCATAAGCAATTACCCCAAAAATAAAATCAGTTGTCCTTGCGTTTTATTTAAATATAACTATCCTGAAACAAGTAGACTAAATACATAAGCAATTGTCCATAGTTCAGTGAAAACATAGATAACTTTAGCTGCCTCTCCAAGGATATTCTTTCAAGAAGCCACACCAGGAATCCCATTTTTACTGACCCACAACTTCACAACCTAAATAAGCAAAACCAAGTCTATTTTTCACTAATGTCAACAGCTACTCAAAAGTCATCGATGTTACAGCCAATGACCCACAGCGTCTGCGTTAAAGAGCAAACAAAATTCCAAACATATTTTGTGCTTTAATGGTAAGGTAATTATTCTAGTATTTAGGGACACTGCAATTACAATTTTATTACTTATTTCTATTCATTGGCATCTGCCAATTTAATGGTAAAAGGGTTCAACATCCTTTGAAGAAATGTCCCCAAAATTTGAGGTTCCAGTTCTATACAAAGTTAACCCTCCTCCATTTAGACGTCCCTTTCTTACCTCCTATGCATGCCAGCATGGGCCCCAGGGTGAAGAAATGCCATATATTTCATAGCTAGGGAAGAGGTGCCACATGCAGCTTCCTCTGCTCTACACCATGTCTTTACTGTTCTGCTCCAATGGGAACTTTGGTTCCAGAGTGGTTATCAGGGGCTTCCCCCACAGAGGGAGGGAGGGAGTGTTGAACTCTTAACTGACACAGCAGCAGCTGGGGAGTTGAGTGAGCGAGTGCTGCTTCAGGCTCCCTTACTCTATCCAAGTAAGGGGTATCATGATTTCTGCTTTATACAGTGTAATGGTTAATCTGAATTGTCAGTTTGATTAGATTACACCTAAGATTAACAGTCTTCTCTGTGTGTCCATTAAGGTGTTTCTAGGAATGATTGGCATGTGGGATAGTGAGCTGAAGCAGAGACCCATCCTAAGTGTGGGGAGCACCATGTAACATATAGGTAGGAGCCTTAGATGGAATAAAAGCCCAAAGAACAAGGAAGCAGCAGTAGATGTAAATCCAGTTCTTCTTGAATGGCTTCTTGATTGCTTCTGCGGTCTTCTGAGGACATCAGGCTCTAGTTCTACCACTCTGCCAAAGGGGACTCTTCCTAGCAATTGTCTGGTTGCATAAGGCAATCTGGTAAGTCCATTTATAGGTTTAGGTGTGAGGTATCCCTGAAAAGCTCATGTATGGGACAATGCAAGAAACGGTAGAGGTGAAATGACAGGGTTGTGAGAACTTTAACCCGATCAGTGAATTAATCTCCTCATAGGGATTAGCTCCGTGGTTACTGAAGGCAGTGGGGTGTGACTGGAGAAGGTGGGTTCCTGTGGGATTGCCTTTGCTCTGTATATTTTGTATCTGGCAAGTAGAGTCCTCTCTCCTGTGATGCCCTGAGCCACTTTCCTCTGCCACACTCATCTGCCAGGATATTCTATCTTACCTCAAGCATGGAGCAGTGGAGCCTTCTATCTATGGACTGACACCTTTAAAACTATGAGCCTCCAAATAAATTTTTCTCCTCTAAAATTGTTCTTGTCAGGTCTTTTGATCACTGCAATTAAAAAGCTAAAACAAATATGAACTCCTTTACAATTCCTCAAATATTTATAACAATCACATGACAATTATCTGCATTGTTTTCTGATTAGAACACTCACTGCATAAATTGGGAGATCCAATCAACTGAGGTGCCTCTGAAAGAAATGGCAGGTAGAACTTCCTTTGTGTTAAGATATAAAAGAAAAATTGTGAAATGCTACTTTGAAGACCCTACTGCCAAAAATTGGTCCTTTCCTTGGAAATGTGGGCTAATTCTGTCCCTTGGTCCCTGGCAGTTAAGGGCAATGACTGGATTCGGAACACAGGGCCTGTTCAGGAGAAGTTGACCTTAGGGAGAACCTCCACACATGATGGGCCATGCTTCAAATAGCTTGATGCATCTGTAGAGGCTGCAGCATGAGGCTGCTTTGGCTCTCCCTAGCAGCGGCTCAGCCAAGTCTCATTTCTCTTTTGAGTCTGACACTAAAGGCCAAAGAGCTGGAGAAGAAGCTTATGATGCTTAATTTTGTGGGTCAACTTGGCTAGGCCGTGGTGCCCAGATGTTCAGACAAATGGCACTCTAAATGTTGTTATAAAGGTCTATTTTCAGATATGATTAACATTTAAATTAGCATACTTTGAGTAAAGAAAATTTCCCTGCATAATGTAAGTGGATCTCTCCCAAACATTTGAAGAATTTAAAAGAAAAAGAGGACTCCTGGAGGCAAAATAAATTCTGCCTTCTTCCTGAATTGGGGATTCAATATTATAACATCCAACTTCTCTGGGTCTCTAGCCTAGTGACCCACCCTGCACATTTCAGACTTCCTAGCTTCCAAACCCTCATGAGTCAATTGCTTAAAATAAATTGCTCTCTTTTACATATATTTATGTATATAAACACAGATACAAACATGCATACATGTGCAGACACATACATAGATACAAACACAGAGGAAATACGTGTATACACATACTTTTTTGGTCCTAATTCTCTAAAGGACACTAGAATAATACAGGTCTACAGGGAGATTACAGTGATAGTACTAGTTTTTATTTCTTGCTTTATTTATAGGTAAAGTGACGTTCAGATGCTTTCAACAGATGTTGGCAGGAAGCACTCTTGCATACCACATTCAATCATTAGATTGCTTGTGCTGACAGCTGAATACTTTCAGTTGGTGAGGTTAAGAATTAGGAAATAGGTGCTGGAGCAATGGCTCAGTGGTTATAACTATTGCCTGGCATGTGTGAGTATAGTTTTGAACACAGCATCACATACAAAATCGAAGTGTCAGAGCAACAAAAGACACATGAAAACATAAATAAAAATTCTCTCTTTCTTTCTCACTGTCCCTCTCTCTTAAAAAATTGAGAAATAAATGGAGATTAATGGAAGAAGAAGAAAAACAGTTGTTGTAACACATTAAGACTTTCCCTGTTTATCTAGAATTAAGTAGCTAAAGTTGTAACTCATCCCCTCTGCCAGGCAGGACTTGACTGTGGATGGACCATACTGACTCAGCCTCACTGGGCATCTATTGTCATTGCTTTTATTAGTTTTGACCACAAGTTGTAATTTTATCATCAATTCTTGCCACAGACAATGTAGGCACATCCTCTGTGACTGGTTTCAACCATTCTTAATGTTCTGAATATCCTGTTCAATGGAGGCTTTTGAAAGATTCAGGGTCCCCTCTATCCCAGGAGAGGGCAAAAGGAAATGGAGGTGTGGAGAGTGGCCTCAGGTCCTCTCTCTTCAGCTAAGAATGACTGCAACTTGCAAGCTGTTGCACCTTGCTTTGGATGACCCTGGGAAGTGGCAACCTCCAAATATCACCAGCTGATAAGGGAACTGGACTCCCACATTTAAGAATTACCTTTCACAAAAATTTAATGCCATATATATACCAAGTCATTATGCAGTGGATCTGCAAGTCCCTCTTTACTGGGTGGGCACTGTAAGGAAATTAAGATGATCCAGGTAAAATACAGACTTGTGCTATATTTACCCAAGTTTTGAGCCTCTCTCTGGAGGTGGGTCTGTTTTCCCCTTTCCAATTGATTAAATCCATATGCAATCACCTCAGTATTGTTCCCACTCTAACAACCCCATAATAGGTGTAAAACAGCTAGAGACAGGCCCTGTGTCTCCTGGATCCCAACAAACTGCACAAATTACCTAATCCACAGAGAGCGCTGGCACCCTCAATAACTCTTCCCTAATTGCCATGCACAGGCTGCTTCCTGCAGTTGCGGATTGCTATTACCTTGTCCTTAGATGCAGCCACGTGTGTGGCCCCACCTGGCACACCCTCTACTTCAGAATTAACAACAAATAGTTCTACCTTTCATCTATCATACTATCTGTGTGTTGTTGTGTCTTACCATCAAAAGGATCTTTCAAGAAGACATCATGCTAATAAAATAAGCTACAAGACACCAACTGCTAATAATTTGGGGGAGTATATACTGGGTTTGGAAGAATTCATTTAATGTTTTCAGGATTTTTTAGAGTTAGAAAAAAAATATGATTGCTTAGAAAATGTCACATATGGTATGCAACCATTATGAAAGGGGACTATCTTATGGGTAAGATATTTTCTTCTTTATATGTGACATGAACATGGTTACATCTTAAAGACCTCAAATGTTAATGTCTTATGTGGTACTTTAGAATATTTTACAAATGAACCTGGTGAACTGCTTTGATGGTCTGGTATATTCTTGTTTTAATGTGCTTTAAAATTATTAATAAAATTTGACACTGTATTAGATTTCTGATTCTTTTTTTTTTTTAAAGAGAGGGACAGTGAGAGGGAGAAAGAGAAAGAGAGAATCAATTTTATTTAGTTTTCATGTGGCTTTCGTTACTCGGGGACTTCATTGTGTACGTGGTGCTGGGGTTCGAACTCGCGTCCACGCACATGCCAGGCAAGCACAGCAAATGCTGAGCCAACGCCCCAGCCCCTAGGTTTCTGATTCTTACGATATTCAGTTCACAGTTTGATACTTTATATTTTTCTCCCCACAAACACACACACAAATCAAAGCAGTAATTACAACATATTTAACAAATGGACCTAGAGAATAGGTTGAAATGTTGCACATGTGAGATTTCCAATACTGTATAAAAGAATAAGTTCTGACCAAACTATCTCACAAAAAACAACTAAACACTCTCCTAAGAACAGCAGAAGCAGCTGCTGGAGAACTGTAGAAAGTGAAGAAACTCAGGCAGATTCTGAAGGCATTGAAAATTTCAAGGAATAAACTAGCACAAATTTATGTTTCTATTTCTTGTTTTTGTTTTGCCTCTGTGCCCTGAAGGAAGCCACAGTGTGATGGTCTTGTCATACCTCTCAGTCTTTCACAAAAACCCTTCATCTTTTCTGCTGTTTGACCAGGGGATATTTCTAAGTGCTCCTGCAGTGTGAGGCAGGGAATCAGAGAGCACAGGAATACAGAAAAAGGATGAACAAGATGTTGTCTTTACCCAGTTTCTGAAACTCTGGCTAGTGGTCATTTAGTTCCCCTTCTTGATTAACAAATGAAGTCCCCACCGCAGCCACTTCTCTTATTAGGCTGCCATTTTCTGCTCCCACCCTGATAACCCCATACAGGCATTCATTCCTGCGGCCAGATGACCTCCCAGCCTTCACAGTGCTTTTCTCTGAGATGCTGGACTTTGTTGCTACTGCTAAAACACACAGACTTAAGACCCAGTATAAGACACTTCTCCTAAGGACTGAATGTGTCTACTTTCAAAGCATGTTAATAACAACAACTGTGCAATGGAGTGGACGGACTTTAAAAGAGTATTGTTAATATAACAAAAAGATAATGCTTAATGGGACCAAGACATAATAAATCTTATTTGAACTTAGATCCAAGTGCTGTTCAGCCTACATGTGCCATACATTCAAATAGCATTAACAATATTCAATACAATCCAAACTTTCTTAATATGAGAAAGCTACAGCATTCTCATGAAGCAGGCACTCAGCAGATGATAGCTATAAAATCATTCAGATATGAGAATTATGAAAGAAAGCTTTTAAAACAGCTGATATAACTGACCGAGTTGTAAGAACACGTTTACAATGAAAGAAACTGTAGGAAATGTCCAGAAAAGAATCAGAAAACATATAAAAAAAGTTTTAAAGTTGTTAAGAAGGAAATATCATCTCCATGAAAATAAAGCACTTGATGGGTGTAAAAATAACTGGAGGAGAGGGTGGAATGAATCTATGAACTTGAAAATGGCTCAGGCAATGTAAAGAATAGAGAAATGCTTGGGAAAACACTCAAAATTTGAGGTACAGGTAAGACAATAAACGTCCAACACAGAGAAAATTATAGACTCAGAAGGAGAGAGAAAGAGAAGATTAGTGTGTAAAGATAGAATGGAAAAAAATCTTCCAAAATTAGTAAAATACATAAGATTACAGGATTAAGAATCACAAAAATTACAAATGGCATAAATGCATAGGAAAAATTCAAAGCATGTTGTAGTCAAATAGCTGAAAACCAAATATACAAAAGTTATTGAGAGCAATCGAGTAAAAATACAGAGGAGTAGTATTTTGAATGTCCATGGATTTCTAACCAAAATGATAAAGGAAGGAAAAAATAAAACAATTTTAACAATTTATTTTTAACAATTTTAAATAGAAGAAAGAAGATCAGTAAAAATTCCATCTTAAGGCAAAATATCATTCAAGTCAGAGGATCAAATGAAGATAAATTTTTAGATGAATAAAAAAGTAAGCATTGGGTGAAATGTTATAAGAATAGAAACAGATAAATGGAAAGGAATTAAGAGTTCAGAAATAAAGCTGTATATATCATGAACTGATTTACAATAAAAATGGTTAGACAAATTTTAAAAAATTATCAGGATCTATGAAAATATGGAAAAGAAGATATTGTCCTTTATTTTATACCTTAGAGCATATTAAATTGATCATAAATCTAATACAAATACTAACATTATGAGATTTCTAGTAGCTTTTGTAAATAAGATGCAAATATCAAGAATCATTAAAAAACGCCAACTAAATTTTTTCAAAATGAAAATGTTTACTCTTTAAGAGATTTCACTAATAAAATATAATACAAAATAGGAGAAATGTTTGCTTTATATATGTTTGACACAGAATTTTTTTAAAATATGTAATGTACTCTCATAACTCAATAAAATGTCATCATACATAAAAATGCAAAGGGATTATATACAACTGGCAAATAATCACCTATGAAAATATTTGAGATCAAGAGATAAGTGTCAAAACTATAATTGGAACAGCAATACATATCTATAAGAATTGACAAAAATATAGATTTATGTATGTATAAATAGAATATCAGACTTAAACTTGAGAAGGATATATTACCCAACTGGATATGTCATATACAACTGGTGGGAGTGTAAAAATACACAAATGTTTTGGAAAAGAGTTGCAAGTAAATACATAGCACCCAAATATGCAGTAATTCCACTTGGAGCCATTTCCCATGAGAAATAAAATTATATATCTATATTCATGGGGGAGTGTGTCCATAGCTTTAGTTGTAACAGCCAAAATTGGAAGCAACTCTAATATCCAAACACAGGTGAATGCATACAAATATAATGGAATAATATTCAAAATTTTAAAAAAATGTGGATGCACCAACATGGATAAAACTTAACAGTAATTTGGACACACAAGATGTGTCAGATGAAAATAATACAGTTGCATAATTTCATTAATATAATACTTTAGGAAAGGTAAATTAACCTACAAAGACAGAAAGTATATTAGCAAATGTCTGGTACGGGGGGGGGAAAGAATAAGATATTATATCAAGAGATATATGAAATATTTGAGGGGGCTGAGAAATGGCCTGCATATTGTTTTTATACCTTCATACCTGATACTTTGGTATCATTCAATCAGTGACATATGGTAAATATTTGTAAATTATTATACATCAAATTTTCCTTAATGCAGTTTATTAGAAAAATTGGAGTTACATATAATATGGAAAATTTGGGACTCAAATTCTCAACTACTTATGCAAATTAAAAAATGAAATATAAATAAATGATATACTAGACTGGAGAATTTGGAAAGGGAGCCAGGTAATCCAATGGGAAGCAAGCACAGGAAAAAGTAATAAGTATGAATGTATATTAAAAGTGAGAATATATAAATGCTAGGACTGATAAATAAATTTAATAGGTGGTACTTTGGAATCCAATTAAATGGATAAACCAGTAGCTAATCCAATCAAACAAGGGAGTAATTTCATAACCAGATGAGGAAATTAATTATAGGAAAATATTTTCCTCAACTCTATTTAAATAAATTCAAAATTGACTTCAAATTCTCAGAAAATATAAATTACCAGGAGAGCTAAAGTGTAAACAAACCAATTATCATGGTAGGATTTGAGAAAGCTGTCAAACAACTCCTTTCCAAAATAAAACAAGACTGAAAATGTTCACAAATGATTCTATCAAACCTTCAAAATATAAATATTGTTAGTTTTATTTAAATGTTTCCAAACAGAAAGCTAGAGATATTCCCTCTCCCTTTTCCAACTAATTCTCTTTTTAACAAGTTAACATAGTTTTTCCTTATGTGTTCTTGACCCTTTCCAGATGCTCACTGATGCTGTAACAGGCAAGAAGGATTATGGGTAGAGTTCCTCTGGACATGTGCATGTCTGTTTCCTTTAAATGGCCATCCTTGTCTCTCTGGAGGAGTCACTGGACCCTCTGAGAAAACTGAGGTGGTGGGTGGATAGAGCACCTTTCCTTTGTGGAACATAGGCTTCTAAGAGACAAATTGTGCCCTTACACTAAAGATTTTCTCCTGTGGCACAGCACCATAGGATTTTCTCACTGAGTTTGCCTATTGCACCATTCTTATCTTTTACTCTTCTCAAGATAGATTCCATGTTAGTTAAATATTCATTTGTCATCCCCTTTCCTCATATTTAAATATTTAAATCAATCATTTCCCTTACAGTTGCTAAGTTCAGTTCGTTCATTATCGAAAATTTAATATGAAATGATCTATAAGGAGTTAATTCACACTTACTCTACGTTGAGTATTTTAGGGTTTCTCCATTTAATTTTTAGGGTTCTTCCAACCAAAAGAAAACATATTTATTTTTCTTTTTCAAGTCTTCCGCTTTGAAAATAATTTGTACAATTACTGACAAATAAAATGAAAGATGAACCTGAACTTTAGTGACTAATGAACAGTAGAATATTTTTCCAGGTTTCAATTGTGGTAAAATCTAAAGAATTTAAAACATCATTTTAATCATTGTTTATGATTCTATGATGTCATCTTAAGTAATTTTACTTTATCATGAATTATCCTCTATCCTTACTCTTCAGAACTTTACTAGATAATTTAAATGTTAAAAAAGTTAAATTTCATTGACCTATATATTTACATTGTATTAGAAGGGAGAAAGGAAAAACATGTAATATTTCTAAGAATAATCACTTACAGTATGCATTTCAATAGTTTTAACAACTTCCCAGTTGGTTATCTAATTATAATTGTAAAAATACCTGAAAACTAAATCCCCCTATATATATATGGAAATATTTCATCACTGTCAAAGTATCAATTATATAAACTTCACACTAAACAGCACAACACCTTAAATTTAGATTTCATGCATATGAATTAATTATAGAAAAAAGGAATTAAAAAGTTTTGAACAAAATGAATAAAATGACTCATTTGCAGATGGTTACTACTTTAGGGTGCACTGCTGCCAAAAACATGTAAAATTTTAAAGTAAAAAGCACTATATCAGAGTCTAAAATCTTTGATTGTTATTGATGGAATAAGAATACAAACTGTCTGTACACACACACACACACACACATCTGTGTGTGTGTGTGTGTGTGATTTTGGTATGTAATAACTTGATATATTTTTGTGTCTGAGGTCAATTCCAGAATTTTGCTTGGGTTTCTTCTATAGTATAAGTTTTATATTTTCACTTGTAAAAGAAAATACATAGATCTGACTTTCACTTTAGAAACATTAATATACTTACTTCTTTAAAAACATACATAACTAATTGTTGTTCAATAACCACAATTTTAATAAATACCTCCTTTATCAGTTTACATTAATTTTTAAACAAATGGTGGATATTTTAAGTGCATGCTGTAAATTTCAGGGAGGAAATCTATGGAAATGGAACTGCAGGCTAGGGGGAGTAGAGCTAGAGAGGTAATGAAATGTTGATTAATGGGTTTTATGTTACAGCTAATAGGAGCAAGAAGCTTTGGTGTGTTACTGCATAGTATAATGATTATAGGTAATAAAAATAGAGTGTCAATTTCGAAGAGTTGGGAGGAAATATTTTGAAACTTTCACCATACATAAATGATAAATGAGGAGATAGTCTGTTTAACTTAATTTAATCATTATGCAGTGTATGCATGTATTGATTGTTACCTGCCCCCCCCCATGTAATTAATTGAAAGCAAAAAAATAAATTGAATTAAAAATAACAAACTGATGAGCTGGAGCAGTGTCTCAGTGGTTGGACACAAGGAGCTGGATTCAAACCCCAGTGCCACATCCATAACTGAGTATTGGAGAAACAAAGACCAGATAAAAAACATAAATAAAATTGAATCTCTCTTTATTGCTGTCTCACTCTCTTCCTCTCTTGTTCTTTGAAAAAGAATTAATAGGGGCTAGAGCAGTGCTCAGCGGCCACATTGATTGCCTGGCATGTGCAAGGACACGGGTTTGAACTCCAGTACCATGTACATAATGAAGTGTCAGAGCAACAAAGGCCACATGAAAAACTAAAAACTAAGTAAAATTGATTCTCTCTTTCTTTCTCTCACTGTCCTTCTTTGTTGTTGTTTTTTAAATAATACATTAAATGCAATATTTAAAAAACTCAAACTCTAAATAAGAATTAAAAAAAGTATAAAGGAGAAAGTAGTACCGCCAACCAGTTAACAATGAATCAAAACATTAAAAAAATTCCTTAAAGCAGTTTACTCCTTTGTCTTAGAAATTTCACCACTATCTTCTCTCAAACATTGGGTTAGGATTTAGTAATAAGAATGTATCTGCAAAAGGTGAGATTAAGAACTAGATGCTGGAGGGGCTGTGGAGAAATAGGCACACTAACACACTGTTGGTGGAGCTGCAGACTGGTACAGCCCCTCTGGAAAGCAGTATGGAGAATCCTTAAAAAACTAGGGATGACTCCACCATACGGCCCTGCTATTCCACTCCTGGGTATCTTTCCAGGGGACTTAGAATCAGCACATTACAGTGACACAGCAATATCGATGTTCATAGCAGCACAATTTACTATTGCTAGGCTATGGAAACAACCCCGGTGTCCCTCACTGGAAGAATGGATCCAAAAACTGTGGTACATTTATACCATGGAATATTACACAGCAATTAGACACAATGACATTGCAGCCTTCGAGGGCAAATGGATGGTTATGGAAGAGATCATGATGAGTAAAATCAGCTTAACCCAGAGATCTAAGGGTCGATTGTCTCCACTCATTTGTGGAGGTGGGGACTAGACAATGAGAAAGTTGGTCTAGAAACATGAGTTAAATTCAGATAAGATGTAATGCTTTACAATCTAATACTATTTTTGGAGTTATAATGGGAAGAGGAAGGGAGGGATAAGGAAGGGTGATTGGGGGGGGGCACTCCTGGTGATAGTTGCAATGTCCAGAATATATACACATCTTATACACATTTTATATTGTTTTGTTA
>PVKS010037758.1:0-18418 GCA_004027875.1 Aplodontia rufa
TGATCTGTACTCCTCAAGTGGAGGCATAGATTCAACACAAGACTTATTGTTACTGATTTTTATTTTACCCCAGTCTGGGACTTTTTCCCTCTGCAGAATGGGAGATATTATTTGCAAATCACATATCTGTTAAAGAGTTACTGTCCAGAATATAAAAAGTCAATTCACAAGTTAATAAGGTAAATAACTGAAATTAAAAATTGGCAAAGGATTGGACAAGAGAATGGCCAATCAGCACAAGAAAGTTATTCAAGCTTAATGCCATTAGGGAAATACAAGTTAAAACCATAAAGAGATTTGGGCACAGGTACCTGTTGCTAAATGGGGACAGAGATTCTATATATATGATAAAATATCAGAAATAGTGATGATGGCTCTACAACATTGTCAAAGTAATTAATGCCACTGAATTATTTGATTAAAATGATTAATATGGCAAATTCATGTGTATATGATCACAGTAAAACATGTAGACACCCAGTGAGATACGGTTAGGAAGAATGCAATCACAAAAGGTGACAGGTATCGGCAAGGCTGTGGGCCCACTGGAGCCTGTGCATTGTTTTTGGGAAATGAGATGATGCAACCCTTTGGAAGTTTGTCACTTTCTCAACATGTTAAGCAGAGTTACTACATTATCTGTCTTTGAGGAACGAAAAAGCACTTGTTCACACAAAGACCAGTGTACCTGTGTTCACAGCAGCATTATTCGTAATAGGCCATAGTGGGAACAAAACAAATGTCCCTCTTCTGGTTAAGAAGTAAGCAAAACGTGGTACGTGAACGAGCAAGATGCAAAATACCACTTATGGTATGATTTTATTTGTATGAAATGTGCACAAAAGTCACACACATCAAGGCTACCTTGATGGATATTAGAATGAGGAATGACTGTTACTGGGCAAGGTTCTTTTGGGGGATAGTGGTGACAGAAATTTTCTAATATTAGATTGTGTGGTGATGGCTGCACAACTCTTTAAAAATACTATGTTGAATTATACATTATGGTGAATAATGTGTATATATTTTAAGTATATGTGTTGTAAATATATTTTACTGCAGCAAAATTGTTAAAAGAAAATTGGTAGCTCTGGCTACAGTGTGGATAATATAAGGGAATAAAGGAAGAAGTAAGAAGACCAACTTGGAAGTTAGAATGGTTGTCTATCTAAGATATGGTAGTTTTTTGGACTAGGTGGGTGGTAGTGGAGATGGAGATTTTTAAAAAAATTTTTTATTGAGAAATTTATTTGTTGAACAATCATACAAATTTTAACAAAATAATATATAAGGTATATAGATTCTGAAAATTGGATTTACCCCCGAGAGTGCCACCCCCCAATTACCCACCCTTATCCCTCCTTTCCCCTTCCCACAACATCTCTAAAAAAGAGTATTAGGCTGTGTAACATTACATGATATCTGGATTTAACACCTGATATTAGACCACTTCTCTTAATGGCCAGGGTCTAGTTCCAGCCTCCATAGATGAGTGAAGATATTAGACCCTTGGTTTTCTGGGTTATGCTGATTTCACTCAGCATAATTTCTTCCATAGCCATCCATTTGCCTTCAAAGGCTGCAATACCATGGAATTTTACACAGCAATTAGAAACAATGATATTGCAGCCTTTGAAGGTAAAGAGATGGAGATTTTTTAAAGGTAGAATTTGTACTCTTTGCTGTTAGGTTGGATGCAGCCTTGGGTTTTTGCCTTCAACAACTGAGCCCGTGGTGATGTCTTAACCTAAAATAATAATTAGGCAGGAAAAATGTGTGCAAGGAAGTTGGGCAGCAATCAGGAGCACTTTTATTCTCACTAAGTTTTAAATGCCTTAAATATAGTGAAAGGGAGAGGAAGGTTCACATGAGAACAGTTGGATACACAGGTCTGGGTTTCCAAAGACAGATAAGGGATAAATGAATAAATTTTAAATTACTACCATAAAAATGGTATTTACAGCCTACAACTGCATAAATGTTCCATGCCCTTTACCAGGGATTATTCTCAAGGCAAAGATCTCAGTTTTCTTGGGATTCTCAGTATGTACAAGCTGTGCTATATTTCACCACTAGGTGGAGACAGGCGGTTAGAAGAGGCCTCGCCTTTGATGTCCCAGGAACGATAGGCTTTTGCTTAGTGGAGAAATTGGTTAGGGTCTTATTAAATATCAGTATGGGTGCAGGGGATGCTATTGGCAAATGTGAAAGTATCCATTGTTTTAAAAGTGCTGTTTGAACAGATGTGGGTGCACAATTAAGAAAGAGTTGGAAGGGGCTGGAGCAGTGGCTCAGTGGTTGGAGGACTTGCCTGGCATGCATGAGGACCCGGGTTCAAACTCTAGCACCACATACACAACTAAGTGTTGGAGAAATAAGGGCTAGATGAAGAAATAAAGTTGATTCTCTTTTCTCTGTCCTCTCTGTATCCCTTTTTCTTTAAAAAGATGAAGCTGAAAGTGTCTGATTGCAGGAGAACTTGTCACAGGCATAAAAGAAATGGGAAAGTAAGAGCAAACGAACCATTTAAAGCAGTAAATCCTTCAGGAAATTAATAATTTTTTACAAAGTCATGATGCCATTTCTCCTGTTTTTGATAAGAAGCAAATTAACAACAGCAAAGTATCCATATATACATGAAGCAAGAGTTCAGTTTTTCAATAAAAATACTTAACCACTAATATTTCACTGATGTTCCTTCCAATATATTTTGTCTGCTTTTTATGAACTTCTATCAAAAGACATTAACTGGTATGTCATGACCTAGCAAGAGCACTTAACATGACACCTACCATCTCCAGTTTTAATACTTTTTCTGCAACCTGTGCTGAGAATCTAGCTAAAATTTCTTGCTGAATGCATTGCCATTTTCTTCAGTCTCAGTCACTTTTGAGTCCCATGTGACACAGGTACCAAATTCTCTTTAGCTCAATTTGCCTTCAGATTCCCATAACCCCAGAAATTAATTGGCCAGTGTTGATATCACAGTCAGCTGACATTTGCTCAGTCCTACTCTTGGCAATCAAATTTCTCTCTATATAGAATACTGGGATAAAATTTCCTGTCTTTTGCTTCTTGCTAATTGTCTTACATGTAACTTATTTTATTTGTAAATGTTTAGAAGTAATTCTTAAATAAAATTAGTAGTAAGCAAGTGTAAATCATTTTGAAATGGCTATAACTTGTGGAAATTTGAGGCAGTATTTCAAAATAGTGTATAATATTTTAGGTCTGACTTCATGAGAATAATACAGCAGAACTCCTCAATATCTTAAAAATGAATTGTAACTAATACTGCTGACTTTTGCTTGCTGTTTTACTATAGTGTTTAAATGCTATTTATCTCAAGAATTTATAAAATATACTTTTTTAAAAACAGTAGATCTTGGAAAGCAATATATGTAAAGGATATTGTGCATATTTCATCCTTTTCCACTTAATGTTCAGTTTTAGAAAATATATGTTGTTAATGGACCATCCACTTTGAAGTCATTTTGTTTACTAAGCTAGGACTGAGATCTAAGCAATTATGTGCGTCGTAAAATATTTAAAACAGAATGCATTGCATTAAAGAATATTCATGTTCATTTGCAGTGAAGCAGAGAATATTGTCAGAATTCTGCCTAACTAGGATTATGTTGAGAAACAAACTCTGTGCATTTATTATTAACTAAATGTGTAAAGTTTTAGTGTTGTTGACATCTGGAGTGTTTTTCAGCATGTTTTATAATGTGTTTTACTCTTTTCTTTCTCGATCACAAGCCATTTGCTATCTCTGTTAGCGTTTTCGAAGTATTAGAACCTTTCTGTTTCTGCATGCTAATAATGCCTACTTGCTACTGCTGTATTTTTGCAAGCATCCTCTTGTTTTTATGTGTGTGTGTCATTTTAATTTTTTATTATATATTTGAGGCACACAATAGATCTTTTGACATGAATACCCTGTCAAGGGTTTTTCACATTGGTATTCTGGCTATTGATTATTTACTTCAGGTAAATAAATTAACACGTTCTCTTCCATGGTCACCCTTGTGTGTGTGCGCGCTCGTGTGTGTGCGTGCCTGCACATGAACCCACATGTTTATATGGGCGTGTGTGTAAAGAGCTCCTAATGTCTACTCCCCTATCACATTTTCACTATGCAAGCCTGTTTTACTCAGGGTAAGTCATCCTCCGGGTGTCGCTCAATCTCCATACTTTTTCATCCCACACAACTGCAAGTTCACGCACCTTGGCCTCTGTCTCCCTGCTTTCTCCCTTTCTTCGTACTTGATAATTACCCTATTTCTAGCTACTGGACTTTTTTTTTCAGATTTTATATACAAATGGGATCATGCGGTGTTTTGTTTTCTGTGTCTGGTTTATTTCACTAAACACAGTAATCCTTTTTTGTTGACTGAATAATATTCTGCTGTGTGTGTGTATTTCTCTTTATTCGTTCATCCATCAGTGGACATTTGTTTCCATATCTGGTGTCTTGGAATGCTGCAGTGAACACAAGAGTGCATTCATCTTTTTGAGGTGTGCATTTCATTTCCTTTGAGCATATGTGCATGTCTAGCTGAGAGATTCCTGAGTCAGTCGTAGTTCTAGTTTTAATTTTTGAGGAATCTCCATACTGTAGCAATATACCCTCTCAGCACCAGCATACAAGGATTACTTTTTCTCCATATCCTTGCCAACTCATCTTACCTCTTGTTTTGTTTTGTAAAGCTGCCCTACTGGTATGAGGTGATATCTCCTTGTGGTTCTGATTTACATTTTCCTGATGACTAATGACATTGAGCAGCTTTACGTATACTTGTTAGCTATTTGTGTCTCTTCTGTGGAGAAATGTCAATTTGTTTAGTTCCTTGGCCAGTTTTTATTCCTATTGTTATTTTACTATTGAGTTGAATGAGTTTCATATATTTTTATATTAATTTCTTATAAGCTTTGAGTGTGACATCCAAAATATCCTTGCCAAGTCCAACATTTAAAAGCCTTCTCCTATATTTTCTTCTAGCAGTTTTATGGGTCCAGGTCTTTCAATGAGGTATTTATTTAATCCATTATGACTTGATTTTGCAAATGGTGTAAGATATTGGTCCCATTTCACTATTTTGCACATGGATATCCAGTTTTCCCAGCACTGTTTATGAAGAATACCACCCTTCCCCTACTGTGTGTTCTTGTGACCTTGTTAAAACTTGATTGATGTACAGGCTTGAGTTTATCTCTGGGGTCTCTATTCAGTTTTACTGGCCCTCTTTAATGTCAATACCATATTGTTTAATTAAGATAGCTTTATAATATAATTGGAAATGCCTTCAACTTTGTTTTTTTCCCCCCAAGATCATTAAGGCCTTTTGGGCTCTTTTGTGGTTCAAAATTTTACTATTTTTTCTATTTCTGTGAAAAATGCCATGGGAATTTTGATATGCATTGCATTGAATCAATTGCTTTGAATAGTAGGGTCACTTTAACAATATTAATTCTTCCATTCTGTGAACGTAGGATATCTTTTCACTCATTAGTGTTGTGTTAACTTTTGTAGATGTGACCAAAATATCTGGCAAAAACACTTTAGAAGAGGAAAAGTTTGTTTTGGGCTCAGAGTTTCAGGTTCAGTCCATAGTTGGCAGACTTCATTGCTCTGGGCCAAAGGGGAGGGAGAACATTGCAGTGGAGGGGTGATGGGTGATGGAAGGAACCTGCTCAGTTCATGGCAGCCAGGAATCAGAAGGGAGGCAGAAGGGACTAGGGACATAGTATAACCCCCAAGGGTAAGCCCCCCCATTGACCAGCTTTCCTCCAGCCATGCCTCACCTGCCTACAGTTACTGCCCAGTAATCCAAATAATTAATTCAAAAGATGGATTAAAGCACAAGTTATATAACAGATGTTATAATCTAATTCCACGTCTGTGTTGCCACATGAGCTTTCAGGGAATACCTCACATCTAAACCACAGCATGTGTCTCCTTCCGTTCAGGGAATACCTCACAACTAAACCATAGCATGTGTCTCCTTCCATTCAGGGAATACCTCACATCTAAACCATAGCATGTGTATGAACCAATACAACTGATTTGTCTGACTTTGTATTTTACTTTGATGTATTTGTTTATTAGTTCTCTCTTTTTTTAATGTGGAGCATAATTCTGTCTACAAAAATGAGCAATTTTACTTCTTCTTTTCCAGTTTGGATACCTTTCATTTCTTTTTCTTGTCTGATTCATTCTGCTAGTACTTCCAATATTATGTTAAATAGGAGTGAGAGTAGGAATCCTTCCTTGTACCTTACTTTAGAAGGAAATTCAGTTTTTTTCCTGTTGATTATATTAGTTTGGGGCTTTTCATAAATGGTTGTTATTATGTTGGAGAAATTTCCTTCTTTATTTATTTTGTTGAGAGGTTTGTAAAAATTATTATCATCAACAAGGGATGTTGGCCTTTATCACTTGGTTTTCCTGCATCTGTGAAGAAGATGATGTGGTTTTTGTCTTTCATTCTGTTCATGTGGTATGTTACATTTAACAGTGCATGTTAAACTCCCCTTGCATCCCAGGGATAAATCCCACTTGATCATAATATATATATTTTTTGATGTGATATTGATTTAGGTTGTTAATATTTGTTTAATAGTTTTGGATCAGTTCATCAGTAATATTGGCCGGTAGTTTTCTTTTCTTGTGGCATCTTTCCTGGCTTTGAACTCAGGCTAATACTTGTATCATAAAATGAGGTTGGGAGTATTCCCTCCACTTCTATGTCTGGAGAGAAATTAAGAAAAATTGACATTCATTTTTGTTTGAATATTTGGCAGAATTCAGCCATGAAACCATGTGATACTAGGCTTTTCTTATCTGGGAGGCTTTTCATTGTTACTTGTGTCTCATTATCATTATTAGGTAGCTCTTCTTGATTCAGTCTTGGTGAGTTGTGTATGTTTCCAATAATTTCTTGGCATATAATTGTTTCAGATGTCCCTGTGATTTTCTTTCTCTTGCTTTTTTTTTTTTTTTGGAATTTAAGAGAGAGGGACAGTGAAAGAGAGAGAAAGAGAGAAAAAATTTTTGTTTAGTTTCTTATGTGGCTTTCATTGCTCCGAGACATCACTGCATACGTGGTGCTGGGGTCTGAACTCCTGTACTCAGCATGCCGGCACGCACCCTAACCACTGAGCAACTGCTCCAGCCCTGTGATTTTCTTTTTTAAATTTCTATATCATCAATTGTGTGTTCTCCTCTTTCATTTATGTCTTCATGAGTTTTTTTTCTCTTTTCCTTAATCTAACTAAGGGTTTTCAATTTTGTTTATGCCTTCTAAAAGCCATTTGCTGTGTTCATGGGCTGTTTTCTGAGTCTTTCTCTTATTTCTGTCATGTTCTTCGTTGTCGTCTTCATTATTTTACCTTGGGTCCAGCTTGTTTTCCAGTTCCTTAAGCAGCAGCGCAGGGTGGGTTACGAGGCCTTTCCTCTTCTCCGGTGCAGATCTTCATCTCGGTATGTTTCACTCTTGGAACTGCTTTTGCTGCATCCACAAGTCTTAATATATTGAGTTTCCATTTTCAACTATCTCAAGATAATTTATGGTATCCTGTTCTTTTTTTTTTATTCTTTTCTTTTCTTTTTGACCTGGTTGTTCAGAAGTATGTTTAATTTCCACATATTTGTGAGTTTTCCAATTTTTACTCTGTTATTGATTTCTAGTTTTATACCATTGTGGTTAGAAAAGAGACTTGATATAATTTTGATCTTCCTTTATTTGCTTTCTTGTTTTGTGACCCCAAAACATGGTTTCTCCTGGAGAATGTGGCATGTGTACTTGAGAAGAATGCGCATTCTGCTATTGCTGAGTGGAATGTCCCGTACATGTTTACATGCCTCTTTGGTGTAACATACAGTTTAGGTCCAGCAGTTCTTTATCCGTTTCTGTTTGGATAATCTGTCCACTGCTGAAAGTGAAGTATTGATCTTTCCTATAATTATTGTGTTCATATCTGTTTCTCTCATTAGTTCTGTTAGTATTTGCTTTACCTGTTTATGTGCTCTGATATTTGATGCGTATGCATTGTAGTTATGTTTTCTTGTTGGGTTGGTTACTTTGTCATTAGATGATGACCTTTAATGTCTCGTTTTGGTGTTTTGACTTGCATCTATTTTTGTCTTATATTGATGTTGCTTCCCTTATTTCTTTTGTCTTGTTTTTGGCTTCCATTTGCCAAAAAAAGTAAGGATCTTATTTATCTTATCTACTTAGCCATTTTATCTCTTTTTATTGGGTAGTTTAGTCCATTTACATTTAAAATAATTGACAAATAAGAATTTATTGTTGCCACGTTTAATTGTTTTTGTCTTGTGATTTCTCTTGTTCCTTTTTTCCTCTCTCAGTCTTTTATCGTTGTGTATTGGTAGGTTTTGGTTTCTTTCCTGTTCACTCTGGTGTAGCTTCTGTAGATGTTTTGTTTGGGGTCACCAAGAGGCTTACATAAAATGTCAGATACTTGGAACAGTCCATTTTAAACTGAAAGCAACTTTCCATGAATGCAGTAACTGGTTTTATTTTTTCTCTGCCCTTGTTATATGCTGCCAACGTAACCCTTTGTAACGGTTTTTATGTAGCCATTCATATTATTTATTTCTAGTTATTTTTAACACTTTTGTCTTTTGATTTTTATGATAGAGCTACTATAGATTTATTTACTACTATGGTAGTAACATTGTTTTAGTCCTGTATCCTTACCTGTACTAACGAGTTCCACAATTTCTTACGCTCTTGTGTTGCTGTTTAGCTTCCTTTTCTTTCAACTTGAAGAATTCCCGTTAGCATTTCTCACTAGTTCTGATAATAAGTTTGTTGTGTGTCTGCCAAAGTGTTCACATCCACCTAATGTTTGCAGGCATGGTTCGCTGCTGGGTGACATACTGTCCTTAGTTAGGTTTTTCTTCTAGCACTTTGAATACATCATCCCCTTCCCTTCTCGTTTGCAAGGTTTCAGTGGAAACCTCACGTAACAATTTTATGACAGTTTCCGTGTAAGTAACAAGACTTTTTTCTCTTACTACTATAAAAATTGTTTCTGTCTTTAAATTTTGACAAGTTGATTATAATCTGTCTTAGCACAGGTCTCTTGGATTCATTTTATTTGGCATACCTTAAGTTTCTTAGATCTTAATCTCTGTTTACTTTTCCAGGTTTGGAATGTTTCCTGCCATTATTTCTTTTAATAAACTTTTTGTCTTTTTGTTTTCTTGCTGTTCTCTTTCTGGTCTGTTAGTAACATTGTTCCATTTGATGAGGTCCTCTGAATCTTTTAAGCTATCTTCTGTCTTTTTCATTTCTTATTTGTTTTTGCTTTTCAGATTATATAATTTACAATAACCTATCTGGAATTGTTGATCCTTTCTTCTATTTCATCTGATAGAACCCTTTTATTGAGTTTATTTTTAAATTCAGTTTTTATAATCTTCAGCTCTATGCTTTCTGCCAATCATTTTTCTACTTTCTAATCTTATTAAAATTTTTGCTTTGTTTTGCATTACTCTCTTGACCTTGGTGAGCATCTTTACAACTGTTATTTTGAAGTTTCTGTTGGGTCAATGATATATTTTAATGTCATTAAGGTCTATTCCTGGAGATTTTTTTCCTTTTATTTGAAACATATTTCTGTTTCTTCATTTTTTATTGTCTCTGTGGTTGATTTCTTCATATTAGGTAACTGTCCCTCCCTGTGCTGTCAGATTGGTCTTTTTAAGGAAATGGACCTCACCAATCAGTCCAGCCAGAGATTCTAGGTGCCCCTGAATCTCTTGTGTTTGCTCAAACCTTTCTCTTTTCTTGGTGGCCTCCAGGAGATAAGTATGTTTCAATCTGTATCAAAGCAAGATAAAAGAAGCCAGTCCCTTGGAATACATCTGAGAGTGGGCATTTTAGATATGTATTCTAGTTTCTTGCATTCTCAGGGAGAAGCTGAGAGCTGGAGTTTCTATCCCACTTACTGTGCACTGAGCTGTGCAGAGGTTCAGAACTCATACTACAACCCTGGGGTGATAGTTGGGATCAGTGCTGGATGTATGTCCATTCAAAATCCATCTCTACAGTTCTCTGTAGTCCTGGAAGACTCATAAAGGCAGAGTCCCTTCTGTTCTCAGAACAAAGTGAAATAGCAGTCAGAGCCTTCCAGAGGAATCCTAAAGGTTGAGGTGTTACATTAGTGGCCTTCATACTTTGTTCCTCAGGGAGAAGTTGGGCATTGGGGTTTCTTCCGAATTTTAAGGTGCTATCCCCAGGCAGGTTTGTGCATTTGTCTCAACTTTCCAGGTTTGATGTGATTAGCTTGTCATTTGCCCAGTGTATGGAAGGCTGCCAGTTAATTTCTGGCTTCCTCTGAGGGGGAACTGGTCCACCTGCAGATGTTTATTGGGTGCATCCGTGGGAGGAGAAACTCGGAGCCTCCTGTTCCATCGTCTTGCAGACGCATCATTCCTGCAAGCATCCTTAACGCAGGACTCAGATGAACTTAAAGCAGGTGTAAGTGATTGCCTTACATTTGTACCATTGTCCCTGTAGAGCATTTTTTTTTTCAGATTAGACCATTAATGTTGAGTGCTAAAGAAGTTATGGCTATTATTCCAGCGGACTATAAATTGATCACCAGTGTTTTTTAGAATAGCTAGGTAGATTTAAAAAAAAAGAAAACTTTTTATCTCTTTGAGTTGTGACAGTAGATACTGGGAAAAATGAATAATTTAGGATAAAACTAAACTGTAGCATATTAAAATACTGGTGAATATTTATGTACTTATCATCTAAACTGCATAAACTAACTTCTGCCAATCATTTCAAGGAATTTTGAGCAATAGTTTTTGTTTATATAAAGCTGGAGATATATTTAAATGAGCTATTTAAAAATCAAGTATGCTTGAGCAATCATCTTGGTCAGAAAGTTCTTATCATTGTTTGAAAGGACTTCCTAGGCTGGTATGGGAAAATATCATATTTATTCACGGTCTTTGAATATTATATACTTAATTTGTCATTGGATGGATTCTCATTTCTTTAATGAACAAAGCACATTGAATTGTCATAGAGATTGTATTTCTGTCTGCTCCTTTGGCTGTAATTGTGTAAGAGCACCAGACCTCACACAGCTGGTCTTAAATTCTCATCATACAAAAATCACTTCCAAATGCTTAAAATGAAGAACAAAAATTCAAATGAAGTTTTCCTCTCTCCTGTATTATTTGAGTGTTAAGATGAGATGTTTACTGAGCCTAGACCGTATTACCAGATATGGAGGCTATCTTTTTGGCAATAATTTTGGACAATGATTTAGCAGTATTTATACATTTTTATTTTAACTTGAATGAAATTGAATGACATATTTTGAGTAAAAATTGTTAATATAGTACATAATTTATTTTCTCAAAGTCTTTTGGATAAAAAATATCAAATTGGTTATTGATGAAAGATGAAGCTGTTAACCTTTCAATAGAAATGTCTGAAGACCAAGGTCAGTGACAGTCTTATCAGACAACTCTATTAGTAATAGGCCATCTCTGTTACTGCTGTTTATCATGTTCTATGTGAAATTGAATTATATCTGGCACAGCTTTGTGTTGGTTCCCAGTAAGTAAGCTTTAATATTGCAGCTTACTCTCGCCCTGTAAAATATTCTGGCACTCTTAGTGCAAAATGATTGAATAGGAAAAAGTATACAATATACTGTAACAAAATAAACCAGAACAGGGAGGGTTCCATTGTTTAAATTGAAAATTTGAATCTACCAGTCTTAAGAATAAAAAAAGAATAAATATGAATTCTAAAGAGTCTGATTGTTAAATGATTACAATCGTTTATTGCCATAGGCCACAGAAATTATAAAGGTCTAAGTGCTTCTTTCAGATAGAGGTACAGAGAATAATTTTACATGAATACATATCCTAACAAGGTTAGTAAGCTCATTGGAGCACTTGATTGTGCTGTTGTTCTTTATATTGAACAACAGGCTTGAATCGTCATTGTCACCCTCTTTTTATCTTAATCTTCAAAGTTCTTTGCTTTATTAGCACTTTGCTTTCTTTGTGAGGTTCAACTTTTATTTGCCTAATTATTGTCTCCTTTAATAGATAGTTAATATATTTTCTGCTTGTGTTTTCCATTATTTGTATTGTCAATCCAATATTTGTCTAATAAATAAAATAAGAAGAAAATATACTACTCCCATGGAGTGGAGAAGGGGAAAGAGGAGTATTTGTAAATGATAATAAAACCTACTTCAGTCTGTTCTCTCACAAATATTTCACTTCCTTTTGTATCGAAAATACAAGTGCTGCCTTGCCCCCTGCCCCAGGAAGAAACCCAGAAGAAAGTCTCATCTAATTAACAGCCTTAAAGTAAAAAGGCGCCCCTTATCTCAACTGTCTAACATTCACTCCCCACCTTCCCATTCAGTGCTGAAATGGGATGGGAAAGCCGTAATAAACACTCCCAATGGAAAGGGAAGGCTTTTAACAGTTCCTGACCATTAAAGTCACTGAACATTTATTCCTTAGTTGTTGCCCTGTGAGTAGGAAATCTTTACTCAGGTTTGCTGGGAGCAGCTCCCTACTCCATTTTCATGGCTGTTGGCTCTGCCACCTGCAAAATCCCGTTTCAGTTATCTTGCATGCTCGCATATGAAGGGAGCACTGGAGAATATGCCTTCTTTGGAGTCTACGTATTGAGGCTAAACCTATGTCGTTTTCTGGATGCTACTGTACTTGCCCAGATATATACATACATATACATACGTGTGTATGTATGTGTGTGTGTGTGTGTGTTTTGTGCAGGTACTTGCCTATATATATATATATATATACACACATACATATACACACATGCTATACTTGCCCATATATATGTTTACATGTACATTTGCATATATACCCACATACTATACTTGCCTATATATGTATACACATAAACACATACATGCACACATACATATATTGCTATACATAGAATGCACACATATGTGGACACACAGATGCACATATGTATTAAGAAGACCTTGAGATCTCTGTTTCAAAGATAGTTTACTCACATCATAGCTGGTATCACTTCCCTGTGCCTCATTTTCCAGGATAACATAGTGAGAAACAGATGTATTCTGCACATATAATACTCTATGTAATGGGAGAGGACTTTGAAATTATGAAACCTGGAGCTCATACAGTACAGCTCACATATGTACCCCTCCTCTCCTCTAGAGACAGAGGGATCCTTGCTCACAGATGTAAATAAATCTTCTTTGGTCTTTACTTCACCACGCTGGAATATAAATAAATATCTCCAAGATAGATGTCCCTAAATATTCCTGAAGATCTCTATCTTTAACTTCCAATATTTATTTGCTATTCAATCATCTTGCACCAAGATTGCCAGAATATTTTTGTCAGAAAGCCCTGACCATGCAGAAATATGGAAATATTCATGAAATATTCATGTTCTCTTGACATTGAGAAGCTTTCTCAGCCTGTCTCCTGCCTGTAAAGTTATTTTTAAAACACCATCTTTGGATCCTTCACAGGTTCTTTTAAAATAACTACTCTCTTGAAATATAATTTGTATACCATACACTTCACCTATTTAAAGTGTTTAATTCACTGGTTTTGAGTATCTTCACAGAATTCTACAACTCTATACCTATCACCACAATTTTAGAATATTTCCCTTACCACAAAAAGAAGCCCCATATCTGTTAACAGTGCCACCCGTCTCCATCCTGCTGCAGTACCCACACAACCCCTGTGTGACTATCTCTATGTTCTTTCTCCATGAATTTGCCTAGGATGTTTATTCATTTAAGTGCAGTCATACGGTGTGGGGTCCTTTTTTGTTTTGTTTTGTTTTTAAGAAAGAGAGAGACAGAGAAAGAATCAGTTTTATTTAGTTTTTTCATGTGACTTCATTGCTCCATTACTTCATTGTGTATGTGATGCTGGGGTTCAAACCCGCGTCTTTGCGCATTCCAGGCAATCATTGTAATGGGTGAGCCACTGCTCCAGCCCCCAGTGTGTGATTCTTTATGCCTGGTGTTTTTCACTTAGCATGTATTTTCAGCATTCATGTATGGTAAAGCAAGCATGAGTACTTAATTAGTTTTTATTGCCATATAGTATTAAAGATGATGTTTTATTTCTCTAGAAGTCAGTTTATTTTCATTATTGGATGATGACACTTTTGAAACTACAATTCCTTGAAAATAGTTGTTTTTGTCGTTATTTCTGTTTCTATGATCACAGCCACATGTGCCCACTTAGATTTTAGTATCTAATATCTTCCCCCCCCCGCTCTTATTGACCTTATTGATCTATCTAATTACAGATATCTTGAGTTTATCAGGCTTCATTGGTATCATACCTTTGATCTATCTGTCTTCTCTAAGACATTTTGTTTAACTGAATGGTTTTACTGGGTGCCAACATAATCTAGTGACAGACTTTAACAACAGGTGTGCCGAGTCAATGTTATTTCCTATTTCATTTCCTCCTGAAAAGAAATCAAATTCTGAACTTACCTGTTTGTTACATTAGCTTTTAGTAATAACAACCAGCTCACATTAGTAATATTGACTTTTGAGACCATGTTGTCTGCAAAGTTTGTTATATATTATAAACTATAAGTCATACATGAAACAGATTATAGATTTGCCAATTGTTTTCCTGTTGGATGACAAGGGTTTCCTTTTCCCCCCACCTTTCATAATACTGATTTCTTAAACTCCTAGCCCTGAAGCCAGTGCTAGATATTTTAATTTAGCATAGCCATACCCAAATTCCAGGTGCTAAATTTTCTTGTTAGCTTTTATTACAGTAAGAACCCCCAAATCACAATAGATAAAGCCTCTCATGTTATATGACAGCTCAGGCAGTTGATTGTGGCCCTAATTCACAGTGCAGACTGTTTGTGAGTCTGCTCCCTGTCTTTTCACCCCAACGTTGATTTCAGGAGCAACCCTATCTGAGAGGATATGATGTTCTGAAATCAGAGGGCAGTAGCAGAGGTATCAAGTCAGACTCTGCAATTCCTTTAAAGCTTCTGTCAGAGTGTGGCATAGATCATGTCTTCCTGTGTTTTGTGCAACAGAAAAGTAACCTGAGGAAGCTCCAAATTAATGGAGGGAAGTATACTTCCACGGCATGTGGGGGAGGAGTGTGGTGGCAAGAAGAGCATTCGTGATCAATAGTTATATCTGACTTGGAAAGAAGGAAAGCATGATCCTTATTCTTTGTATTCATGGGCAGCTCATTTTTTAGAAAACAAATGAGATGCCTTTGAACTGTTTTGGAGAATTGTATGTACCTTATTACCACATCTGATTGACTTACAAGAAAATTATTCCCTTTATGTAATGGAAGTAAAGATTTATTTCAAAAGTGAACTGATACATCAATGATGCAACTTGGAAAATAACTAGATTACGAGGCATATGAGAAATCAATGTTCTTAAAATTGTTTGACCTCTGAATCAAGCACAGTATAATTTTACTTACTAAAGTAGTTTTCTGAGACCCACTAAGAAATATTAGCTCATTAGCCATTTTAGAATATTACAAATCTTTGAATGAGTGCCAGTAAATAAATTTCATTGGGCAAAGAGTTTGGTTTAGAAATGCATAATTTCATAGAACTTCTCACAAAATCAAGTGATTCTTAACCTTTGATTTAACAGTTCACCAATAGTTTATTTTAGTGTAACACTGATATATACAAAGACATTAAGCCAATTTCATTTTTAAAAATATTATATATGCATATGGGATACAATATGATACCTTTTTTAAACTTGTGAATAAAATTCTATGTGGCCAGTCACGTTTTATAATATGTGTAATATGTGAGACATTGTACAGCAGCCCATTTGACTTAACATGCATCACTGTACATATTATTTCTTTTGAGGAAAGATAGACATTCCTGTTCTGGATCTTTCTTTTTTCTTTTTTTATTTAATTTATTTTATTCAGAATTAAATGATTATATAAGTTTGTTTGGCTTTTCAGGTGAGTAAAGAGGAAGCTACATTGTTGATTCTCCACCTAGATTCCTCTCTCTCCTCCTTCTCTCTCCCCTTTCCCCTGCTGTTACCCTCTCGCCTCCCCACCCTTATATATCTATGGTTCCCCTAGATTTTGTGTTGCTTCAACTTTGGTGACTCTAGTACATGCACTTGACTACATTTCACCCAAGCCTGGGTTTTGCTCTAGCCTCCACAAACGAGGGAAAACATTTGTCCATTGAGTCTTTGGGTTTGGCTAATCTTGCTCAGCATAATTGCTTCCGTTGTCATCCATTTACTATCAAAGGTTGTAATTTCATTCTTTTAATAGGTGAGTAGAACTCCATAGCATATAGATAGCACAGCTTTTGGATCCATTCATCCGGTGAAGGCCTTCTGGATTGATTCCATAATTTAACTTTTGTAAATTGAACTTCTGTGAACATTGATTTTGCTGTTTCACTGTAATGTGCTGATTCTAGCACTTCTGGGAAAATACCCAGAAGAGGAATAGTTGGATTGTACAGTGGATCCAACCCTAATTTTTTGAGGAGTATCCACAGTGCTTTTCAGGGCAGCTGTACCAGTCTGTAGTTCCATCAATAGTGTGCTAGTGTTCCTATCTCCCCACACCCCTCCAGCATGTGTTACTGTTTGTATTCATCTTTGCCAGACTGATTGGAGTGAGGTGAAATCTTAGTGTAGTTTTGGTTAGCATTTCTTTGGTTACTAGTGATTTAGAACAGTTTCTCATGAATTCATTGGCTTGCTCAGTTTCCTTTTTTGAGAAGTTTTTGTTTGCTCCATTAATTGGATTGTTTGTGTTTTTTATATTAAGTTTTTTGAGTTCTTTGTAAATTTTGGATATTCTGTAGGTTCTCTATTGACAGTTTTCACCAATTCCTTGGCTGAGCGAAAGCTTTTTAGTTTAATGGCATCCCACACATTGATTCTTGACTTCAATTCTTTCACTTTGGGAGTCTTGTTGGTGACTTTGTTGATTTGCTTAATTTCTCTCCTTTTAGTGAGATTTTCTAGGAGTCAGTCTATTTTATTTAGTTTTTCAAACAACCAGCTGTTGTGTTAATCTTTTTATTTTTAATTTTTCTTGTTCTTGATTTTATTGATTTCTGTTCTAATTTTGATTATTTCCTACATTCTGCTGGTTTGGGGATTATATTGTTCATCCTTTTGTAGGGATTTGAGGTGATGCATAAACTTATTTATTTGAGATCTTTCCTGATTTTTAATGTAGGCACTTAGTGTGATAAATTTTCCCCTTAAGAATGCTTTTATGCTGTTCCAGAGGTTTTGATATCTTGTCTCTTCATCCTCATTCACTTCCAAGAGTTTCTTTATTTGTGCTCTCATGTTTTCTTGGATCCATTCTTCATTTCATAGGGTACTATCTGATCTCCATGTATATAGGCATTTTCTATTATAATTTTTACTGTTAATTGCTAGGGGTCATGACATCAAGTTCTGATAGAATACATGGGATAATATCTACTCTTTTATGTTTGCTGAGATTTCTTTTGTGACCTAGAATATGATCTATTTTGGAGAAGGATCCATCAACTGCTGAGAATAAGGTATATTCAGCCAATTTGGGGTGGCATATTCTATAGACATCTGTTAAGTGCATTTGATTTATGGAGTTATTTACGCTGAAGATGTCTTTATTGTTTTTTTTTCTTTGATGATCTGTATATTGGTGATAGAAGAGTATTAAAAGTCTCCTAATATCATCATGTTGGGGTCCATAATTTATTTTATATCCTGGAATATTTTTTTCCCACATACTTGGGAGCATTGTTGTTTAGAGTGTATATATTTACTCTGATTATATTTTCCTGATGCATTGTTCCCTTTACTAGGATGTAGTGTCCTTCCTTATCTCTTCTGATTAAATTTTGATTGCAATCTACTTTGTCAGATGTAAGTATTGTGACAGCGACTTCCTTTGTTCAGTTGCATGCCTAGTAGATTTTTTTCCATCCTTTCACCCTCAATCTGTGAATGCCTTAGGCTTTTAAGATGGGTCTCCTGTATGCAGCATATTGTTGGATTATGTTTTTTGATTCAGTCTGCTAATCTGTGTCTTTTGATTGGTATGTTGAGACCATCCACATTCAGTGTTAGCATAGTTATGTGTTTATGTTTCATTGTCATCGTGTTTTATTAGTGAGTTCTATGCTGTCTTGGTTGTCTTTCATTAGCATGTACTTTTATTGAATTTCATCTGTTTGTGGGTTTTGAGGATTGTTTGATTGTTCTTCGATATGGAGTTTACCTTGGAGAATTACTTGTCATTCTGGTTTTCTCTTCATGAATGTTGCATGTTTGATCTTATCGTGAAGTGTTCTTTTTTCCCCTTTAAATTTGAAGCTGA
>PVKS010037759.1:0-18408 GCA_004027875.1 Aplodontia rufa
AAAAAAGAAAACTACAGACCAATATCCCTCATGAATATCGATGCAAAAATCTTTAATAAGGTTCTTGCAAATAGCATTCTAGAAAATAATTCATCATGATCAAGTGGGCTTCATTCCAGGTATGCAAGGCTGGTTCAACATACACAAATCAATAAATGTGATTCATCACTTAAACAGAATTAAAGACAAAAACCATATGATCATCTCAATTGATGCTGAAAAGGCCTTCAATAAAATCCAGCACCCATTTATACTAAAAGTTCTAGCAAAACTATGGATCAAAGGAATTTATCTTATCTTTGTAGAGGCCATATATGCCAAACCATTACATAGTATAATACTAAATAAAGAGAGGTTGAAAGCATTTCCACTGAACTTGAGAAAAAGACAAGGCTGCCCATTTTCCCCACTTTTATTCAATATAGTCCTCGAGATCCTGGCTGGAGCAATCAAGCAAGAGGAAGAAATCAAAGAGATAAGAATATGAAGGGAGGAAGTCAAATTATCCCTTTTTCCTGATGACATGATCCTATATCTGGAAGATCCAAAAAATTCCATCAGAAACTGATTAATTCCCAAGTATTTTATTCTTTTAGAGGATATTGTGAATGGGACTGATTTCCTAATTTCTTCTTGTGTCCTAATATTGTTGACATCTAGGAAAACTATTGATTTATGGGTGTTGATCTTGTAGGCTGCTAATCCCATCATTATGTAAAACTATAATATATTAATAAAAATATAAAAACATTATAGAAAAAGAATTAGTTAAAATAAATTAATTTTACAGATTTTTGAGCTAAAGTTGAGCTCAAAAAAAGTAGAGAATAGTGGTTCCCAGGGCCTGGGGAAGGTTTGGGGAAGGGAAGTGTGAAGAGATGGCTATCATGTTGGTACAGGGTACAACTGAAAAGAAGGAAGATCCTCTAATAATCTATAGCACTATAGGATGACTGTGGTTCACAACAGCTAAAATATTTCAAAGTAGCTACAGAACTGAATGTTTTCAAAACAAAAATGACATAGGCCTAAGATGACATATGTGCCAGTTATCCTGATCTGATCATTGCACACACATACAAGTATTAAAATGCCACACTGTCCTGCATGGGGATATCCAATTACTGTGTGACAACTAAAAATATATTAATAATGAAAGTAACTTTAAAAAAGAGAGCACTTGTTACCTTTATTACCATCCTATGTGAATTATTCTTCACAGGTATATGAAGTAGACTTTTTACAATTTAAGTTGGAAAAAAACACACCATCAACATTACTTCCATATAAATTGTCTAACTAAAAACTATCATGAACTAATTAATGTGATGATACTGATAGTTTTAATATAATTAAAGGAAATATTCTTTGGAAAAGAAAGAAACCTTTGTAACTTTCATTGATTTCTCTACCAGTATCTTAAAAAGGAAAATAACATGTTAGCTTTTTATAATAAAATTACCAAATTACTTACACTGAAAACAAAATTATTTTTCTTGCTTTGTGTATTTGTTATTTTAAAGGAATATATTAAATAATCTGAAATTCAAGTCATAAATATACTTTTAAGAAGGAAAATAATAAAAAGTACAGATAGACAAATTTTAATATAATATTAAGAAACAAAAAAGAGGGCACAAACAGAAAATGGACAATAAAATTGTAGACATAAATATAATCATTTCAATAATTTCAGTAAATGTAAATTGTCTCAATATACAAATATAAAGACAGAATTGTTGCCATTGAGTTAAATTTAAAAAAAAACTACTATTGATGTGAATTTCACTTAAAATGTAATGGCATAGAGAAATGCAAAGTGTTTGAAAATGGAAACACATATCCATGAAAACACTAAGAAAAAAAATATGGCCAGGAGTAGAGGCCCACATCTGTAATTCCAGATATTCGGGAGGCTAAAGCAGGAGGATCATAAGTTTGAGGGCAGTGGGACAACTTTGTGAGATCCTGCGTTAAAATAAAAAGTAAAAAGTGCTGGGGATGTAGCTCAATAGTAAAGCATTTACTTGTTTAGCATGCATAAGGTCTGGATTCAATCTCTTATAGTGCAAAAGAAAAAATTCTTTTAGGTTTTTATTATTGTCCAGTAAATTAAACATCAGAAAAAGAAACATTACAGAAATAAAAATAAATATTATGTACCTTTAAAAGGGTATATGCACTTACAGCGGAGCTTCAAAATTCGTAAAACTGTTACAAATAAAGGGAAGATAGACAAAACCACAATGATGCTTGGAAACTTTAATCTTTTGTTTTTAGTAAATAATAGAAGTCAGAAAATCAACAAAGTTCCAGTAGACCTGTTCAATACTGTCAACCAATCTGGTCTCATTGGTATTTGTGGAACACTATGCTCAACACCTACAGAAAGCAGAAAAATCAATGCTTAGAAAAAATTTAATAACAGTAAATGTTTACATTAGAAAAAAAATTTCAAATCTGTGATCTCATTCCCTACTTGGATGTGTGTCCAGAGATGATGTCTTACATAGGAAAGAAAGCCCCAACAATCCAAGAAACATTCATCTATTTTGAGATTCAAGAAACAGGAGTTTTTTCTGCTGTTACTGCACCCAGTACCCAGCTAAAAATGTTACATTTACAGCACTTTGATTGCTCTCCTACACTCAAAGATTGCATTGAGATAATTCTATCATCAAATCCACAATTCTACTGAAGTAAAGATCTCAGGGCACTGGATGGCTTTCCTCTCTTATCTTCAATTTAAAAAAAAAATTACCAGTTGTGGAGATTATCTGTCACAAAAATGAATGCTTTCATACACATGATGAATTAAACAAGGACATTGTGCAGTACCTTACAATACATAATACATCTACATGTTCTCACATGAGGTGGAACCTCACTAATTGTTAAGTGGAGCTATGCTGCTACACTTTCCCTTAGCCTCTAAAAGCACAAGGACAGGACTATACAAGTCACACGGTGGTCAGACCTAAGAACCAGTGGTAGACTAGTGAACCATGACTTGGGCAAGGCTGTGGATTAACTGGGACCAGTGTGTGACCAGCTCATAACGCAGGATGCAATGGATGTGAGGAGTGTACCACCTTTCCCTATTGCAATGTGCCCATCTTTCTAACTTTGGGCTGAGTGCATCCCAACATAACATGTCGACATCTCATTAACTATCAGAAGCATTAGAGGACGTAATAATGGGAAAATATCAGCTCTTCCACACTCTATTCGATCTGTGGTAATATAAAAATCCATTTTTCCCTGTGGGCAGGTGTAGAGTAAATGCATCAGAAGAGTCTACATTTTCGGCTTAATTTTTCTGTAAATCTAAATCCGCTCTAAAAAATAGCCCATTAACTTTTTTAAAATCAATTTTCATATAAAAATCAAAAAGGAAAAAATCAATTCTATGTCCTGTATCTTACAGAGCATAATTAGTTCAAACAATTCAGAGCATGTCTTCCTCTCCTACCCTCTCCAGCATTTGTGTGGGGGTGTTTCTCTGATTATACATTTACTAGATGGCATGTATGACACAAGATTTTTTACATAGGCTATGTACTTTATATAATAACATGAAAAGTAGAAATAACAACTGTTAAGCAATATAAGTCATCTAAGAGAGTAGATTTATGCATCGTGTAGACAAGTAACCAACTCTCTATTCTGTCATCAATTGAATTATAGTAGAAAAGTTAATAAATATTTTAAACCTCAATTTTATCAACTATATGCTGAGGATCATCAACATAAACACCCCATCAGAAGGTCAAATCAGAAAGTAACTTTTGAGGGCCTCGTACATACTCCAGTATAGTGAAAACATATAATAAATTTTTATAAAGAAAAAGAGGTTCCGAAAACAGACAATTTTGCCCTTGATCACATGTCCAGTACATTATAGCAAGAAAGCTGAGTTTTGCATCTATGGCTATGAAATTAAAGCGCAGTATTTTCAATTTATGACATGACTGATATATTCTCTTGTATATACACATTGGGAGAAAAGAATAAGCTAGATAGAAGAAAGGTATGGGGAAAGACAGAGCAAGGGAACACTACTTGGAAACCACAGGACATATATTACCTCTTTAGACTGTCCATCACACAGACAGATATGCTACTCCCTGGCGTTTGCCGAAACTGAGGCTACAGACTGGATAGAAGAGAACGTGGTATGACATTCTCTAACCTTTGATTGATTTGTTGTCCTAGGTCTGGTCCACATCTCTCTGAAGGGTTATAAATGTCATGTTCTTTATGGCTACTTCTCCTTGTACTGATGAGATAGAAAATCATTTCTCTTCTGCCCTGACACAGCTGTAATTGTTAATTGTGGACACAGCACCTTTCCTTCTACCACTACCCAAACTTTGTGGAAAACTTTCTCCTTGTTCTCAAGACTGCTATTTAAGCCAATTGATATGAAAGGAGATGAGGATAATTAGCTAAATATTTCCGTTATTCAGCAGGTGAGACTCTGTTAAGTGAAGGTGAAATGGGCAGTTTCCTCCTATACTGTGTGAGCTTCCTTTCCCTAAACTCAGTCTGTAACAGTTCCTTGTTACTCTTCTCTCTCTCCCACTGTTACTTTCTATAGCAGCAGACTTTTCCTAGCAGATCTTTATATTGGAGTTAGAAAAGGATTGATGTGTACCGCACATTACCACAGACAGATTGATGGGGTCAGGACAGAAAGAATTCTGTAGAAAACTCAGTGATAGCAAAAGTCAGAATGAGATAAACAGCTGAGCCAAAAAATACTAGGCAAGAAAAAGGAGGCTGAATGGCCCCCAAATGCTGTACTTCTGTGTGAGGACTCTGTGACTGCAGGTACAAGAGAGAACACAGGAATTCCTAAGGAGAGGTATGGGTAACATGGGAGCTTCAAGTTTCCTCCCAATGTCCCTTCCTTAGTAGGTGACTCCCTGAAGCCTATCTGAGCAAAGAATTCCCAAAATCCTTCTCACCTTATCCTTCCCCTAATTTTAGGTTATGTGTCATCCAGGATTAAATATTTCCTTAAAGGAAAGTGCCAGTATCCCAGTGTGGCTTCCCTTCTGGGTTGGGTGGAAGCCAGACCCCAACTGCACTCCTTTCTTTGGGATGAATGTTTGTAGCTCTGCCATTACCATGCCACACTGGTTTGTTCCAGGGTCCACACTCAGATTCATCAGTAGTTCTCAAAAGCCATCCTGGATCTTACAGCCACAGCTCAGCATGTATCAAAAACATACCGTGGGACTGAAAGCTTCCTTCCGAAGAGGAGCTTTTCTGACTCAAGGATATGAGTCCTGTGATTAATGCCATAAACAGTTTGTCAACTATTCCAGACAGAAAGTGCAGCAGCCTGAGCCTTCCCAGAGTGAACCAGAGAGAAGCAACTATACTTGACAGTGCTTTGTGAGGTCCAGAGAGTGACAGATGAGGCTGCTCCTGTGTACTATCCCCATGACAAAATGGATGACATCCTGAGAAGGCAGAGGAAGAAACCACACACAAAAATATGTTCCCAAGGCCAGAAGCCTATCTGGAATGAGCATCTTTGGTCTAGTGACCAGTTAATGATGATAACACTAATAACATTAAAATCGACCATTGACTATCACTTTCGTTACCATCAAAGAAAAATAAATGTTAAGTAAACATGCAACTGAAGAAATTAAGAAAAAAACAAAACAAATCCAAGAAAAGCATGAAAATGGTATTGATAAATGTGAAAGCGTAATAATGATGAGAAAAACACTAGAAACACTACTTTTAAAAAGTTGGTTCATGAAAAAAATTAAACAACTCTCTTATTGAAGTAATTAATCAAAACAAATTAACATAATTTAAAATAAAAATGAAAGATATGGGTGAACAAATTTACATAAAACATTCCTTTTAACATTCTTGCATGTTAAATATCTTAAACTTGATATAACAAAAAGAATATGTATGTTTCTGTATGTATTTGCACATATACCTATACATATAAATATAATTTACTGTTATTTTGCTGTATTAATTTATATTTTCTTTCTCCTTGTGTTTCTCTTTCTTTCCTCTTATCAAGCATGTGATGTTTCTGACTTTAATAAATACGTTATGATGCCTGGCAACACAGAAACCTGCTGGACGGGGTGGTAGCACAGTGGTAGAGCATTTGCCTAACACACATGAAACCCTGGGTTCAATTTCTGGCACTGCAGGGGAAAAAAAGACAGAAAACTGCTTAAAAGGTCTTCTGGCTTATTTTGCAAAACCTAATTTCAATTAGAAATGTACAGGGCTTACAAAAGTAGTAGAGATGAAAGAGGATTTGGCGGTAAGAAATAGGAAGAAGAAAGCAGCTTTGCTCAGAGAAAAGATATGGGACTGAGGGTCCCTGTACAGCAACGATCAAGGATCAAGCCATTGTTTTTCGACAACTCTCTAAGATTTGCTAAGACCCAAGAGTGTGATGTCTGTTTAGTAATTAGGAAGGGTTCCCAGGTTTCCAGAAGACTACTGGGGTCCAATAAATCTGAAAACCAGAATCTTTATGCTCAGAATATGTACACACCTACAGAAGTAAGTCACAGCACATTGGATAAGATTTTAAACACATATAACTCCCCCAAGGGTGGTCATGTTGCACTTCCATTCACAAACCTTAATGACACTATAGCTTAATTGGCTTATATGAGTGATTTTTGGGCAAAAAAGTGGTGTTTTTGCTGGATCATCTTTATAATCATGCAATTCTCTTTCTGGAAGCACAAGATCTCAATAGTTTTAGATCCTGAAACATCCTATGTTTGGATCCTTGGCCAGAAAAAGTGGAGGACCCTGGGTCTTCAGCTTGAATCCAAGTTCTCCCATTGGGTGTGTGCACAGAAGCTGACAAAGACCTTTCACAACAGTCCAAAGGACATGGCACAAGGTCATACGCATTGAGGGTATCCTGTGTTCCCTGTGAGAAAGGAATAAAAAGGTTGTACATTCTGTAGCAATCCCAGAGTTGAGTCTTATGCTGTCTTGCCCATTAATAGGGAGCAAAGTTCTTGACCTTTGCATCCCAAAGGGAAGAGACAGATCAAAGTTCTAGTCCCATTGTTTTATGCTTTAACAGGTACAAGCAGAATACCAGGAAGGCAATATTGTGCTTATATGGATTTAAGTGGGAAGAAAGATGAAGAGAGAAAATTAAGTGCTGTCCTTACTAATAAAGTGGAAAAGCTTCCTCCAAATTTCAGCACATCAGTCTGAGCCTCAGCCACCTTCCTCTGTGTCTGTGTTTTTTGGCACCTACAGCCTGCCCCTAATTCTGCTGCTGGGGTTACAGCATCCAGTGTCAAGGCAGCAAACTTGTGCTCAGCAGGTATTTTGTGAAAGGTAAACTCAATGAATCAAATATTTCTAATATTATGAAAAATGATCCATAAATGCAAGTGTGTGACAGTCAATAATTATGATTCATAAATAACGTGGACTGAAATGAATTGCTCTTCTTTTGCATTAGCCATGTCAGTATTCCCAATTTGGCATTACATGATATGACACTTCAGGTCACTCAAGTCAGTACATGGGGTTATAAGAGAGGCTTTTCACTCGTTATCATTCCTATCTCCTAAATGTTACTTATATTACTTAATTACTTATAGGAATGGGGCCTGAATTACGAGCATTCTCCATTTATGCTTAAATCTCAACAAATATGTTGTGGTTTGAATACAGGGTGTCCTCCAAAATCTGTGAGACAATGCAAGAGTGTTCAGAAGTGAAATGAGAGCTGTGATCTAATCAGTATATTAAGCCACTTGCATGGATTAACTGTGTGATATCTGTAGGCAGATAGGTTGTGGTTAGAGAAAGTAGGTCATTGAGGGTGTGGCTTTGGGGTTTATATGTTGTCCCTGGAACCTCCCTCTCTTTTTCTCTCTCTCTGCTTCCTGGCTGTCATGTCCAGAGCTCTTCTCCTCTGTCTTTCCCTTCTGCCATGATGTTCTGTCTCATCTTGGGCCCAAAACTATGGAGTCAGCCAACCATGGTCTGAACCTCTGAAACAATGAGTCAAAATAACCTTTTCCTTTTCCAAGTTGTTCTTGTCAGGTCTTTTGGTAACAGAGACACAAAGCTGAATAAAATAAACCACTACTATTGAACATAGCACAAAATTTGGACATAAGGACTACAGCGAAAGCTTCTAGAAGCTTTCTTTGAGATTTTGTGGGGAGTTACACAAATGTAAATAAAGTGACCAGAGGAGAGTTCTCAAAATCCAGAAGATAGAAGAATGAAACCAAATCTGGCCCATTTGCAATTGTTGTGATGCCTGCAGGAAAAAAGGTAAGATCTAGAGTACAATGGCTTCACCACATGATTCTCTTTCTGTTCATCAAGAACAATAAAATAATTCCAGTTTTTTTTTGGTGTTGTGGAAAGTCTTCACTTCTTAATTCCAATTATTAGGTCACACATCTTGATATTATAGATTCTATTCACAGTTTTATTAATCATGCAGTAACATGGAGTTGAGAAAAATTAAACCATAGTAAAGTCCAAATTCAAAAAAAATTATATTTACCTTATGGTTGTGGCTTCCTGGGTTGAATATTTGAGTGAGGGAATTCAAGCATCCTTTATAACCAGAAAAGAGTCATTACTCTGATGAAAGGGGACAGGATGTTAAAAAAGATATTGTTGATGGAAACAAATAGTTTATTGTACAAAAAAGGAACAAAAAAGAACAAGAAATGCAAATCATTACTATTATTATTATTAATCATCATTGACTTCTTCTAGGTCTTCCCCAAGGTTCTTCTTAAAGAGTCAAGAGTTAATATACCTTCTCTTCCATAACTGCAGCTCGCTCTTGCCTAAAATAAGAGATCATGTTATTATTTTTTGACAACTATTTATTATCTTCCACTTAGCAATGGTGTACTTCCCTACACAATTGACTTTGCACTTTGCCATATGACTAGCTTTGACAAATGCAAAAGTGTGGAGAGGGAAGTAACACACTTGGGTCTGCATGTACCAGTTAATAGTTATTCTTTCAACTTTTATCCCATAATGTGCAGACCTATAGTCCTGAATGAAAAGATGATTTACAAAGCAGACCTGCAATCCACTTGAATTGAGGAGCAGAACTGCAGAGCATCAGAACTACCGCTGAGTCAAACTTAACGTACGGTGGATGACAAATTAAACCTTGTTGGGAACCACTGAGATTTTGAAATTCTTTGTACTGAGAATTACCACAGTCTGAGTTGACCGATATACCAAGTCATATCAATACTTCGTAAAAATATTTATCATAACCAACCACTCCCTCTTAGTTCCCTTGTTACTATCCTGATCTTCATTCTCCTTGTATCTTATTGACTGATTGGAAGGCCTTATTAAGTATGTCCTCTATGTCTTAATTCACACTTCTCCAATCTATATCATCCCTGAAATTAACATTCTAAAACACACATCTGATTATGTCACTATGCTATTTCAGGACCTTCCATAGCTCCCCACTCCCCAAAAGTAAAACTCAAAGCTTTTGGAACCATTACTCCCAGTGATTTTTCATCCTCATCCCCATTGGTACCCCATGATGTCAATCAAATGAACTCTTTCTAGTACTTTCTTATTTTATGCTACTCCTTGATAAACCTGACAAAGGTGTACTTACCATTCACAGTTCAGTAAATGTCACATGCGTTTAAAAAGCTGTTTCCAAGTTTCCTAAATTACAGTTTTTTCATCTCTCCTTTTAGCATTCTATGGACATTTTTGCAATAGCACATATCCACCATATTAAAAATATTTGGGGGTTCTTATTCTTTACTGCCCTTGTTCCTCAAGGATAAGGGCCATTTCAAATTAACCTCTTAGCTCTTATTACTACCCCACCATAAAAGTAAGAAGCACTCAGAAAATAGGCCTACACCTGGTTCCCCCTGCACCATAGTTATATTGAGAGCTGGCTTGTTCTGGAACAATCTACTGTGAGAACCCTTGGAGGTATCTCTAGTTTGTCATACCCCTCAAACCAACCCATAGCTAAGCTTCTTTATGTTAAACTTGGCAATTCTTACTTAGGCCATGATCCAGGAGGAATATGTGACTCCAGGCATTCTGTTCTGAATTCTAGAAACTTTGTAAATAATGGTAGGGCTATTCTCCTGGATAACAGTGCTTAGAGATTCAGGAACCAAAAGTGGTCATTCCAGATTCCCAGTCCATATAATGGCTATAAAAGTTACTCTCCAGGGAAAAGAAAGTTATTCTCATATCCTTCTTGAGACCAAATCAATTAATTCACTCTGGAGAGAAATCTATACTTACATCTGAAGGATGTGGGTTATGAGGAGGCTCAAAGAATCAACTAGTAGCTTATGATGCTTATGAGCCCTTTTATTGTTCCCACAAGCCTGAGTGACTCTTCTGGTTCAACCCCACATGAGGAAAATAGATTCTCACACTCCCAACCCAGAGCCAAAATTTTGAAAAGAAAATTCATATCCATTACCATTTTCCCATTTGGGATATTGACAAGTAGTCACATAAACAAAACTGATTATCTTTATTGATGAGTATGAATAGTAACTAAAATTTAATGTTCTTGTTTACAGAGATATTATGATATTTGAATACACACTACACCCACACTGCATTATCCATACCCTTGAATCACTATATCAATGCACACACACATACATACATGCTTTACACATGAATTCAACATTTATTAACTGCATATTGAAGTTTCTCTACATAGTAACTGCTGAAGTCACATGAGGGGAAAAAAATGTACATTCTTTCCTTTAAGGAACTTTTAGGGCAAGTTCAGCCAGTGCCATTACAATGCAGTATGGAGAGGGCTTTGCTGGACATGAACCAGGGACTTAATGGTAGAGCTATGAAGTATGGTACCAGAAAAGCATTTTAAATTAAATAATGTACAACAGGACTACCCATTTTTAACTTGCTAAAAATAGGTCTATGACAAGGGTTTTCACCTATGCCACATGGCCCTGAAAATATAATGCAAGTTCATACCCCATACACATGCCCCTATAATGCACTCACTACACACACTACATGGCTCAGTATGCCTGTTAAGAGTACCAGAAATGATAAGATGACAATTCCAGTATCTTCCATTATTCTGGGTTTAAGATGATCAATTTTTTTCCAAGCCAAACTGTACCCAGCTTTGCTAAAGATACTTTTCATAAACAATCATGGTATTTCAGGCAGGACATGGGCAGACAATCATCAACAGTACATAACAACTTCCAAACCCTCCTTGGATGGACCACCAAAATCAGAAAGCCAATGTAAAACCCAATGAAGTCTTCATTTGATGTTCTACATAGGGAAAGTTTAGAGTGAGGGTTGACATTTCACACTTAGCATGTTGTTTAACAACTTTTCAGGGGCCGACCCAGACTTTCAGGAAATGAAATGAAAATGCCAGAATTATTCATCTGAAGATCCACAATCTAGAAAAGGAACTGCCTTGCACAGACAGCTCTAAATAGATGCTAGGACTTCTGCATGAAATGAAGAAACAAGGGGCTGGAGCGGTGGCTCAGTGGTTTCGGCACTTGCCTGACAAGCACGAGGACCTGGGTTCAAACCCCAGCACCACGTACACAACTGAGTATTGGAGCAACTAAGGCCATGTGAAAAATTAAATAAAGTTGTTTCTCTCTTTCTCTGTCTCTCTCACTGTCCCTCTCTCTTTAAAAAAAAAAAAAGAAATGAAGAAACAATTTGGATGCAGGGGCGGTTGGGGAGAGTGCTCCCAAGGCAACTCTAACCCCACAGCTCTCATCAGAATATTTATTTTGTTAAAACAAGGGATTTCCAGGCCTGAATCAGTGCCTCAGCAGTTATGGTGCTTGCCTGGCATGCATGAGGACACAAGTTCAAACTTCCTCTCTCTCACTGTCCCTCTCTGGTTAAAAAAAAAGGGGGGGTTCTAATTTGCTTGATTTAATCAACTTAAGAAGGGATGCATCTGGACTTCTGAAAACAGGTATGGGCCACAAAACTTGTTAAAGTTTAGTCAAAGGCAACTGTTATGGTGAGGGCAGGGAGATCATGTCAGCAACACTGCTGCTATTTTGAGGGACACTATCTCAATGATGTAACTGGAAGTCCAGTTTCCCAACATACTGGTAAAACCAATTGTTGGGAGTCAGGTCTTATAGGTCTCTGGGTTTGGGGTGGTTAAATCTATGCAGATGGTAGACAGGGAGAGGAGGACAAAAATGTATTTGAGTTTTCCATACCACAAGGTGTTTTGCCAAGGTGGCTATGTGTGCCAACATCAGGGAATCCCTCCTCCTGGGAGCCAAGAAGAAGTCTCTCAAAGCTAGCAGGGAATGGTGTTTTCCCCTACAGCAACCCAGCTTTGGAGACATTCTAGTAGTGCGGGATGCTCCTCCCCCCCAAAACAATAATGAAGTGTTCTATATGCTAACAACACAAATAAAAAAATATTCTGCATTTTTATAAAACTTGATGTAAAAACTAGTATTTCAAACCATAGAGGCACCAGAAGGACACAGTTATCAAAAATGCACACACTTGGCATCTCCAGCACCTTCAGCTTTCCGTGCCTGGTCTGTTTGGGCATCTCCATTTCCCCATCCTTGCCACCCTCCGCTCTCCCTCTTTTCCTTTTGGGTACCTTCTCTCCCTTTTTTGCAGAGGCCTTTTTAAACTTGGACTCTGGCTTTGGAGGAGCAGTTTTAGCCAACAACTTTGAGGATCCTCCCTGGCTAGTCCTTCACCTTGGCTTTATCTCCTTCAACATCCTCTTCAGCCTTTCTCTTGGACTTGGTGGCGATGGCGGCTGGATGGGGGAAGCAGCAGTGTGTGGCTTTGGTCCATCCGTGAGTCGTCCTCACCTCTTCTTCACACTGCTCCAAGACGATCAGTTTTTTGTGCTTTTTTAAAATTTTTATTGGATGTATATAGAGATACAATTGGGGGAAAACATTATCAAACAATCAAGAACCAATGTATATATATATTTAGTTATCCAGGGCTAATGCCAAATCATGGATGCCCAGCTTGGGTTTCCCTTCTTGTGGTTTCCCCCAGAAGAACTCCTAAGTTAATTGGATATCTCATGGAGGACTGAGATCTCCTTCTGAGATGATTCCCCCATATTCCCACTCTCCAGACTCCTAGGAGTTCTTCCTACATCCTCCCCACTCCCCGTCCCCCAGAGTGGGAGAAGGGGACAGAGCCGAAGAGGGAGCTAGGTTTGTACGTTTTATAGGAAGTTCACCCTTCAATTGTTCATCCTCTCCCTTCCCCGAAACCTAGGTCTTGAGCATGGAAATTCTGGTTGAGTCTGGCCTTGGGTTTGTGCTTCAGGCATCAATAGAAAGAATGTGGGGCCTTGCTTAGCAGAAGGGAGTGCCTGCATCTGGAACCACCTTGCCAGACTAGCATTGGGGGTGTCGAATTGATCTTAAAGGAAAAAAACAGTTTCCCCTTGATTGACTCAAACATTTCAACTACTCTGACTGCCTAACTTTTCCCCCTGTCTCATTGACTACAGCCCCTCATGGACCCATTTCTAAAAGCATTTCCCACATGCTAGAAAACAAGGCCTCTCTGCTATAAGAAAAATGTCTGAAAATGTGGCCCACTGTTAGAATCAGTAACAATATGGGCGTACAGCTTCCTGTGGTTGGTAGTAGGGAGGAAAACGGGATCAATATGGAGAAACAAGTGGAAGATATCTGACAGAAATATCACGGTTCTGATCGGTCATCCCATTAAAGACCACAGCCAGGAATTGTTAGTACAAAGGAACAGGAAGGGATAATTTCACAGTTTTATGTCAGTACTCTGGAGATGATGAAATAGCTATGTGCCCAGTCTATTAACCTGTCGTAAAAATGAGAAGTATAATAAAGAACAATTAGAAGAAAGTTACTTATTTTTTGCTAGAAAGATGCCTAAAGTTTCCATTAGTAACACCATTGTGTGATTCCAAAGTTATGTCTTCAGTTGGTGATTCTGAGACAGCCTAATTTCAAGTTTTCAAGGTTAAAAAAAATTGAGGTTGGCATATTCCTCCTCCTGGCAAGTGACTCACTTGTTTTTATACTTGAAGAATTCCTCTTTATTCTGTGAGACACAATGATATAACAAAAAGCACATGGGTTTTGGAATAATCGAAGTCAAGTTCAAAGTTGACTTTGATTTTTCCAGCTCCATGTTTTTCAGCAGTTATTTATCTTTATCTAAATTCACTTATAAATAAATGTTAATAAGTGCTACCAAGTTGCCATACATTAAATGAGATTAAAATGTGCAAAATTATGTGACGTCCCAGACACGACCTATGTAATCAATAAAAGTTGAAATAATGCTATTTATTAACATCCCTAGGTGAATGTGATCACCACTGAAGTCTTCAGTGATTACTTAAGAATTCACTTTCTGCTTAATATCTTAAGTCTGCACAATAGCAGGAAAGCAGAAACTACAAGTTGCCCCCCTACTAGCATTCTCTTCTTCTTCCTTGTTAACAGAATCTTTCATTTTTATTTGAACTATATGCCCTGATTTTTAAAAACCCCAACAGCTCACTTCTCATTCTTTCTTATAGTTAGGAATTCCCATATAGAGCAATTCTGACCAATGAGACATGATTTAAAAAAAAAAAAAACTACTAATTGTATAACACTTGTGCTTTACCAATATAATCATCACATCATCCTATCCCCATCCTCTTTCCTTCCTGAAACGTGGAAGTGATAAATATACCATAAATGAAAAAAAGCATAACCCCTGCCACCAATTGGATGCCTATAGTTCTTTAGGTACTAACTCAAATATCAACCCACATATACATTTGCATGAGAATGTTAATGAACCATTATTTGATTGAGTTTTTGCTACTGTTGCTATGCAGGTTCCTAACTGTGATGGGACTGGCTAAATAAATGGCTTTGTGGTTTCCCATGTATAAGTGCAGAAAAAGAAATGAAAAAATTACTGTGCTTCTATGACCTTCATTTATATTACTCTGCATTTCTTAAAGTATTAATTTTCCCATAAATTGTATGATGGAAATATCTTCCATTTAAAGAGGCTTCATTTTTAAATTCTCATATCAGTTTCCTACTCTTAAGGAAGAGTATGGAATGCAACTTTTCAACCTAACCCTTTTAACCAAGGCAATACCAATTTCTATGCAAAGAATTAACAACTTCAGTCTTGAATTTTTCTCACGTTCGGATTCCAAAGATTATTTTCACTTGTTTTTTTAACCTCACCTTACTCCAATAACTCACTCCAAAAGCATCTCCTGGAAATTTTATGATATGTCACTCCCTCATTCTAAGATTTGAAGGGCAAATACATATTAAAAATAAGAAAACAATTTTAATTCTCCCTGGTGCAAAAAGGGAAGGCAGCTCTCTTTCTCTTTCCCTTTTCTTTGAGCACTTACCTTAGAAAACTTGTAATTGTAAATTCTTTCTCTGTCCCTGTTGGATACATATAAATCTTTTTGAAAGCTAAAAAAGGCTCTTGCAGTTTTATAATCCAGGACTCTTTCTCAAGGACCTGGGAACCTTGTTTGTGAAATGTAATCATGAAGGGAAACAGTGCTTCACCTTCAGGTCCCTGTGGGAGGGGAGGCAGCCAACCTTACTCCAGCTTTTTCCAAGCTCAAGACCTACCTGCTGTCATAAAAATAGGAGACATTTCTTTCTTTGAAATCAAAGGTAACTGGAAACGCCTAGCTACCGCTATTACCTGGTAAACTGAGGATGAACTATGTGTGACAATGTGCGGCCAAGTTCTCCTAGCTGAGGATTCAGTTATTGTTTATCTTAGGCACCCTATGCGATTTGGTTCATCTGCATTGCATGACTGTATAAAAGGATAAGATTTTTTCCTGTCTTTGCCATATCTTCAATGGATTTCCTGCAATGTTCATCACATTTGGTTTAATGTTTATTCAACAATGAAACCGTTGTCATGGAAGTGCTCTGAGTTAACAAGAGATTTTGTCAGTGCCTTTCTGCTCACAAGTGTCTCTCCTTGAAGACTGGTAGACACTGTGAAGTGAGTCATTTACTGCCTGTGTAACTTTGGGGATTTTATATTACCTTCATGAGCACGGATTTCCTCATAAGAACTGTAGACCTCCAATCCAAGCAACAATTTCCAAGGTCAACTAGACACTCACCAGGCTTGTAAGTCACTCTGTGCCTTCAATACACCGCTGATGCCCAAGATCAGACCCCAAGACCAGACCCCAAGACCCAGATAGGGCTGCTGTGTGACCACATAGGAAGTGGTATTAGCAGTAGGTTTTAGTCCACGTAGGGGCACTCTGATCAGAGAAAGTTTTCTTCTGGCTTTCAAGAGAATTAAGGAGGGAATAGACAATGAAATCTATGAAATAGAAAGAGGACTAATAATTAAGACTGACGGAGGATGGTAACAGAGAATATGGACCAGAAAATGCTTAATTACACCACACTCTACATTCCTATCATCAATTCTGTTTTCTGTCTTCAAAATTCAAAACGAAGCTTGAGATTAAAACAAACCAATTTGTTTTACATTTATTTAATTTTGCTTCATAAATCCAAATTTCTTAGCATCAGGGATCAATACGAGCTTTTAACTTTATCCAGAAGTTGCTATTCTTCCCTAAACTGTGACTATGCTTCATATAAGATCAGAAGCTCAAAGATAGGAAAACCTGAAGATAGAAAGAGGTGAAGTAGAAGTGTGAGTTGTTGAGGAGAAGAGACTGGAAGAATTAAAGGCGAGAAGAGCAGGCAGAGGCCGGTTTGGAAAGGAAAGCGAGTCTGTGAGAGTTTCCAAGCAGGAGGGTTACCATTCAGGGCAGGGGTTTCCTGTGGGCTTTAAGATATTTCGCAGAAAGATTAGTAGCGTAGAGGGAAAAGAACAGGAGGTGGGAGGAAGGAAAGAGAAAAGGAAATACTGGAGACTGAATTAGAACAAGTTATACTCCATGGTTTTATAATTATGTCGTTGTATATTTTAATGTCATGTACAACTAAAAAGAACCAATAAATTTTTTAAAAAACAGAGAGACAGACAGTGAGAGAGAGAAAGAGAGAATCAATTTTATTTAGTTTTTCATGTGGCTTTAGTTACTCTAACACCTCGTTGTGTACATGGTGCTTGGGTTTGAACCTGTGTCCTTGGGCATACCAGGCAAGTGCCATAACCACCGAGCCACCGCTCCAGCCCCCAATAAAAATTTTTTTTAGAAAAGATATATAACAGCATATATGGCCTCTCTCAGGAGATGCCAGTAGCACACCTTCAATCAGGACAAATGCAAATGTCTCCAGACATGCCAAATGTCCCTGGGGCTGTTGTGGTGGGGAGCATCTGACTGAAAACTAAAGGTCTATAGGTTCAATGTTGAACTGATAGATAGCAGAGAAACAAATGTTATGACCAGTGTATATATTATAGGTCACATGTTCTAGTCTGTGGTTTTATAATTTGACTTCGTAAATTCAGTAAGTAAGATAAATGAAATATAAAAATGGAAATTGATTATAATTCTTATAATAAGCTAACAATTTAGAAAAGTTTCTTTGTCTGATCATATCCCAGATTTAACTTGGCCAATATCTCTTAACAGCTTCTCATAAATATATACTTTCTCTACGCTGTCTCTAGGATACTGAATCCCCATTCTTCACATAAAAGATTCCACCTATACATAAAATTTACTGATAAAATTTACTGAAAAAGAAAAGATTCTTAATCCTTAAAATGATAAATGATAGTCAGTTCATAACCTCCAAATCTCCTCTCCTCTCTCTATCTCTTGCTCTCACTCTCGCTCTCTTGCTCTCCCACCTCCCCTCTCTCCTTGTTCCTCTCCCTCACTTCACAGGGCAGGGCAGGTAACCCATAGATAGGTGGAGCCACCATCAAGCTAAGTATTAAAGCTTAGGAGCAGTTGCTGCTGAATCTCAGTCATGAAATTTGTCGGCTACAGGAGCAAAATCAGCTCCAAATTCATGATCCACACAAATACATGAAAACATTTGGCTTTGCTGTGTTCCTACAGCGAAGAATCACCTTTGTCTGTTTCTCTCCTTTTCAATAGCAGTAAAAGCACAGATGAAGGTACAGCAGAATTCTCAGGTCCTGAACTTCCAAGAGGGGAGGAGTTTCTCCCTCATGTGCAATTATTCTATCTCCATGATCAGTATCCAGTAGTTCTAGCAAAATCCTGGAGGATAGCTTATATAGCTTCAGGAGTGAAGTAATGAAATCCACAATCAATACTAAGGAATGGTATAGCCAACCAAACATCATACTCCCAGCCCAGGGACTCCACCTCCTACTTCTTCTCCTTCTTCTCCTTCTCCTTCTTCTTCTCCTTCTTCTCCTTCTTCTCCT